>JAJHUR010139203.1:0-17825 GCA_027495735.1 Lutjanus campechanus
GTCGCAGTGCATTAATGAATGACGAAGTGTCCATTGACTCTATCACTTCAATGTGGATGGCACGAGTACTCATGCAGGTGAAGATTACCGCCCATCTCTTTGCTTCTGCCTGACCTGCACGTGTTTTCCTGACTGTGACAGGCCAAGGGCCAAAAACATCTAGGCCGACACATGTAAAGGGAGGATCTGTGCACATTCTGTCTTCTGGCAGGTCTGACATGATCTGTTCTTGTTGTTTGCCTCTCAATCTGCGACATGTAACACAGTTAAAAACAACACTGCTGACTGCTCTTTTCCCGCCCACTATCCAGAAACCAGCAGCTCTGATAGCACCTTCAGAGAAGTGTCTGCCCTGGTGGCGTACTTGTGAATGAAAGTGTCTGATTATGAGCTGAGTGACGTGGTGTTTACTGGGGAGGAGTATAGGGTGTGTTTCGTCTGCTGTGAGTTGAGCCTTAGTCAGCCGACCTCCAACTCGTAGGACCATGTTACTGTCCATGACTGGGTTCAGTTTGCTAAGTGGGCTTTGCTTGGGGACAGACTCACCGCGTTCCACGTGCCTGATGTCGTCTGCATACACCTCACTTTGCACTGCACGAATGATGATGGCTTTAGCCTGCTGGAGCTGTTCTTCAGTGACGTTCTTGTCACACTTGTGCCATCCATGGCATCTGCTCTCAGTTGCAGCCTTGAAACATGTGACGATGTGGTGTAGCCTGGCGATAGTCTTTAACAGGCGAGTCCAGCTGGAGAATCTTTCAAACCTTGCTGCTCCGAGCGTGCCTTTAGAGAGGGAGGTAGCACAGGATACAACCTCTGGACGCAGCTCAGTGTCATGTTCGGGGTTAATGAGGTCAAAGGGCATTTCCTGTGTTTGACCTTGGCCTGAGTCAGTGAGGAAGGGAGGACCGCTGAGCCATGTAGAGTGGGAAAGATGCTCAGCAGGCAGTCCACGTGTGGCGTGGTCAGCTGGGTTTAAATGTGTGGGCACATAACGCCATTGGTGAGCCTGAGTGGAGCGCCTGATGCGTTCAACACGGTTATGTACATACACATAAAAGCGTCTCTTGTCATTGAAAATGTAGCCGAGTACTACTTTAGAATCTGTGTAGAAGCTGACTTCATCAAATGTAAAGTCGAGCTCTTCTTGGACCATGTCTGCTACTTCGACAGCCAGCACTGCGGCACACAGCTCTAATCTGGGAATGGTGATGTCTGGTTTTGGAGCTAGCCTGGCTTTGCCGAGGAGAAAGCCCCCGTCACTGTGTCCATCAGCAGCGGTGAGTTTCAGGTAGGCGACAGCTCCGACTGCTTTTGTGGATGCATCACAAAACACATGCATTTCCTTTCTCTGTGCTTTGGACAGTGAGATGGACGTATACCTACGTGAGATCTTGAGCTGTTCCAAGTGCTGTAGAGCGTCTTTCCATCTCTGCCACTTGTCCTGTTGCTCCTTAGGTAGTGGAGTATCCCATTCACTGATGTCTTTGGAGATCTCTCTCAGGATGGAGCGTCCTTCAATGCTCACTGGCACGGCGAACCCAAGCGGGTCGTACAAACTGTTGATGACTGATAACACGCCACGCTTGGTGAAGGGCTTGTCAGTGATCTCCACTCGAAACGACAACTGGTCAGTGGACAAGTTCCAGCCCAGTCCGAGGCTGTGTTGCATGGGTGGTGCATCCTGTCCGAGCTCAAGACCCTGCAGACCTGTGGCGAGATCTTCACCTGGGAATGCACTGGTGACAACAGGACTGTTAGATGAAATCTTGTGGAGCCGGATGTTCGACTGAGCCAGCATTTTCTGTGCTCTGGTGAGGATGTCGATTGCCTCGTCCTCAGAGGCGAATGACTTTAGCCCGTCATCTACATAAAAATGGTGCTCAATGAATTTCCTCACCTCGCTGCCGTACTCACTCTCTCCCTCCACAGCAGTTCTCTTGAGTCCATAGATGGCGACTGAGGGAGATGGACAGTTTCCAAACACGTGAACTGTCATCCGAAACTCGTCCACTTCTCCATCCAGGTCGTGGTCGCGGAACCAGAGAAAGCGCAGGTAATCACGATGGTCCTCCCTGACCATAAAGTTGTGAAACATCTGCTCCACATCAGCCATCACAGCGTATGGTTCACCTCTGAAACGGAGAAGCACACCTACAAGACTGTTGTTAAGATCTGGGCCTTTGAGCAACACTTGATTAAGAGACACATTCTCACACTGGGCACTTGAATCGAATACAATTCTGATTTTACCTGGCTTTTGTGGGTGGTAAATGCCAAAGCTTGGGAGATACCAACATTCTTGGTGGGGTTTAAGAGGAGGGGCCTTTTCTGCGTGTCCTTTGCTGAATGTCTTTTTCATAAACTCCACGAAATGCTCTTTCATTTCCGGCTTTCTCTTTAGTGTCTTGCGTAGAGACATGAGGCGGGTGAGTGCCTGCTCTCTATTGTTAGGCAAGCGGAGTCGGGGATGACGGAACGGGAGGGGAGCGACCCAGTTATTAGCCTCATCTTTAACAAACCCATGGTGCATAACATTCAGGAACGACTCATCTTCTGCAGAGAGTGCTAGTTTGTCATCATCTGCTGTTTGCTTAAAGATGTGTTTGCTCAGCTCATCTTTGGGTTGCATGCTCTCAAAAAGGGGATTTTCTTCTGTGAACTTCACCTTTGTGTAGATTCTGTTTTCACAGGGAGAGAGGAAACTGGGGCGGCCGTTATCCAGTATGTTTGTCTTGTAGGAGTTCACTGTGGGTCTGTGGGCTCCTGAGAGGCAGACATCTCCAATAATTACCCACCCGAGATCAAGCTGTTGGGCGTAAGGAGCTTCGTTTGGGCCGTTTATCTGGCGGCGGACCTTGTGAGCCTGAATCACATCTCTGCCCAGCAGGAGAAGAATGTCAGCTGATGGATCAAGTGGCGGTATTTGTGTGGCTACTTGAGAGAGGTGAGGATGTGCTGCTGCAGCTTCAGGGGTGGGTATCTCACTTCTGTTGTCTGGGATCTGGTTACACTCAGTGAGTATGGGTAGTGTTATTGACACTTTTCTGTTTATGCCCTCGATGACAAAGCCATGAGCTCTGCGCCCTTGTGTGTTTACTGTTCCTGAGCATGTTTTCATTGTGTAAGGGAGGGCCTCACCATGCAGGTTGAACATGTCAAAAAAGGGGGACCGAGCTAATGACACATTACTCTGATCATCTAAGATCGCGTACATTTTTCTTTTTTCATTGGGGGCTGAGCAGGGGTACACATTCACCAGGCAAATTTTAGAACATGACTTTCGCTGTAGTCCCTGTCCACATACCTCAGTGCAGCTAGATGTGGTCACTGTGAGGCTTGGGGTATCTGGCTCCCCGCCATGGGCCAATGGTGGGATGTCAGGGCCTGTATCTGTCCATGGGGGTGGCCCAGCATGCATGGCAGAGGTGTGTGAATCACTGTTGCACTCCACACAGTGAATGGCAGCTTTACAGTTTTTAGCTCTGTGTTCTGTTGATGAGAGACACTTGTAGCAGATTGACAGCTCCTTAAGCAGACTTCTCCTCTCATCCAATGTCTTCATTCTGAATCCTCTACATTTGGCGAGAGAATGTGGTTTCTTGTGTACTGGACACTGTTTATTGGGGTCAAGAGGAGGAGCTTTTGGTTCATTGTTAGTTGCACCGACCTGTGTTTTGTTTGTTGTGACTGGAACTTTGAACCGTGTTTGTCTCACTAGTGTCCTTTCTGCTTTCATGTGTGCAGGGCCGCAGCTTTGCAAGATGAAGCTGGGGTCTGTTCTCATTTCAGCGTGGTTGTTGACAAACTGGACAAAATAGGAGAAAGGTGGGTAGTGAGCTTTGTGATCTTTTTTATATCTTGACCCTTCTTTGACCCACGCCTCCTGCAGGCCGCCAGGGAGCTTTTCCACAATTGGGTTTATTCCTCTTGAGGTGTCGAGAAAGCTGAGGCCTGGCAGATACCCTTCATCTTTCGCCGCCTCGAGCTCTTGGAGAAGGTCTGCAAGCTCCTGCAGGAGGTGACTGTCTTTATGGCCAACTTTGGGAAACCTTTCCAGGCGACCGAACAGCGAAGCCTCGATAGCTTCTGGTGAGCCATAATTTCTGTCGAGCCTTTGCCATAAACGTTCGAGACCTGCTTCTGGGTTGCTAACGTGAACAGCTCTAATCCTCAGAGCATGCTGGAGGGACTCACCGCTCAGCCATTTGGTAAGTAGATCAAGCTCTTCGCAGCATTTCAAGTTCAAATCCCCAGTGGCGTTGTGAAACATAGATTTCCATGCTACATAGGTCTCTGGCCTGTTATCAAACACTGTGAGTCCTGCTGTCAGTAGATCACGACGTGAGAGGAGCACAACGAGGTCTGATACATCAGTTTGTTGGCGCAAAGATGGAGATGGGACGTTATATGCTTCAGTGTAGCTGGGGGAATGGAATGGCGGTGGCTTGGGTTGTCTGATAGGTTGATAGCTGGGGGTGTACTCACATGCATGTGTCATAGCTGTTGGCCGGCTTGGCTCGACATTGTTGGTGTTGTTTATGTCCCGCTTTTGTTCTATATCAGGCTTTGTCTCGTCTTCCACATTAGCATCATTGTGAAAGTGAGTGTTTACATATTCTTGAGTGCGGCTGGCAGCTATGGCTATTGTAGTGGGAACATCTGGCGGCTCTTCCAGCTCTGTTTGGTCCAAAACTGCAGCCTCAAGGACCCTTGCTGCTGCGAGCGCTGCTTTAGCCTCTCCCTCTTGTTTCAGGGCGTTCATAGTAGCTACCAGCCGAGTCTTTTCCATCTCGATGCGTGCCCGTTCGACCTCCATGTCTATTTGGCGCTTGGCGTACTCTGCTTTGGTGCTGGCGGCTTCAGCGTTGGCTCGTGCTTTTGCTGCAGCAAGGCTGGCTGATGACCGGCGTGATGAAGCCGAGCTGCACTTTGATCTGACTTCTAGCTGGGAGAGCGGAGGGGTGTCTCCGTGGTTAGACATGTCTGCTGGCTGGCGTGGAGAGTCTCAGGACCCCAACGATGCACTTGATGTGTAGATAATCTTTTTACTCTTCTGCCCTCGGCTAAGAGCTTTAGCTTATGCAGCGAGCTAAACATATGGCCTCAGTAACCACTCGTGAAGCAGTCTTCAGTTTACTGATCCATTTTACTTTGTAAAACTGTGACAGAGAAACAGAATAAACAACATCAGTTTCTGTGTAAAAAACATACATTCACACTTATTTCTGTGCAAAATAACCAACTTCAGGTCTTAACATTAGCAATACATCGTATTTTGAATAGCGACCACAATGCTAAATGATAACGTCAGCTTAGTGAGTGAATGGCGTAGCGCCTTGAATAACACGAAACGCAAAATGAACGCGCTAATAAACATTCTTAATGAAGCATATATGATTTAACTTACAGATTATGCCTTTGACAAGCGCAAAAGTAGAGGAAGTAGAGAGACTCGACGTAGGAGCGACATGTTTATGGACTCTGCTGCACTTCTTAACTCCCGCTCAACGCACTTGCTGCTTCCAACATGCGCCACTAGATGGCAGTGTAAAATTAACAACAAACTCAAAATCACTAGATTCTCTTAAAGGCGCAGTAACCAGATAAGCTGTAGACTGAAATAGCTTAGCTCTGTAAGAAAATAAACCTCCAGAAAAGGAGTAAAATAATAACACAAGACTGAGGGACAGAATAGTGATCTTAAAGCAGCTATAATTTATATTTTTTACAATATCAGTGCATCAAATGACAATATGAAAAGCTGACAATGTGAAAGGGCTCATCCATAGAGACGAACCCAAGAGAATGTTCACCCTCTGCTTATTGAGTTTCTTTGAATTGTTTAGCTGTCCAGTCCACAACTTTACTGATCTGGTTCACTCTCACTGCTCTTATAGCTTCCGGGCAGCTGATTTCAGACAAAAAGCTCTACAAATCCATCGTATCGCCTGTTCAGCACCAGATGGAAGACAAAGTTAACAACTAGCTGGTGAATGTAGTGGTGCATTCAGGAGCAAAAGAGGCAGATATTTTCCTCTAGAGTTGGTGGAGACCAAAAACAGAGCTAAAAGAGACTAGATATTGGACTTACGTTGCATTGGACAGAAAGACGACAGCATGTGGACTGACTTTATGGAGAGGTCTCACGGAGTTTTTTGCAGTAAAATCAACTCAACACCACCACCAATGTACAATACTAGCTAACATTAGCTTAAAAAAAGGAGTAAGCTAATGACAATAAACCACCGACACAAACCACAACACTAACTTAACTTTACTTACCTCATCTGTCGACCTGATGCCGGCCAATCACGTTCAGTCTCTTGCCTCTTTGTTGTCACTGTTGGGGCTGATACACAGGATGCTGCAGTTCACCGGTGTCATAAACAACGATTTCAGAAAATTTCACATAGCACTTTTAGGACGTAGAAAAGTAGCAGAAAGCAAAACACACTTGTAAAATTACTCATTAGGCAGCAAAGTGGCTCCTGTGACTGTTGTCTTGTATTACTGGATTATTGTTACTGTGTAAGAAGAACTTTATGTTGTAGCTTTTTGTCGGAAATGATTTTATTGTTTAATAGTGTAATATAGTAGTTTCCTATGTAACAGTCCATTGGATTTTAAACAGATAATTTTCATCTTCTTTCATGTAAAATCTCAATCTGTTAATTAACTATATCTGTCAAAAATGTAGACCTGTAAAAAGTACAATTTTTTAAAAGATTATTTTTTTGGGCTTTTGCCTTTATTTTGATAGATAGTGCTGAAGACATGATTGGAAAGGGGGTAGAGTGAGAGAGAGGGGATGACACACAGCAAATGGGCTGCAGGTGGGAGTCAAACTGGTGGCCGCTGCAGAGGACTAACAGCCTCAACACATGGGGTGCACGCTCTACCAATTGAGCTGTAGTACAATATTTAAGTCTGAAGTTTAGTGGAGTAAAGTAGTGTAAAATGTAAACGCTCAACTAAAGTTCTGTTACATAGAAGTGCAAAAGCTTATTTTCTCCAATATATAAAACAGAACCACACATAGATGTTAAAATATTCTGCTAGATCCTGTCTATAATCATCCCCAAAGGGCAAAGAACTCCAGCTCCTGCAGACCTGTCTGAAGTGTGTCTACTGGTTGGCAGACCAGAACAGACACGTGTGAAGGAAAACCTGCTGAAACCATCACTCAGACTTGAAGCAGCCTCATTAGCTATCGCCGTATCATGCATATGTCTCTCTCATCTGTGAGGTAATGACAGCGCTGAGGCTCTGTGTCACCAGGGTCACATAAAAGCCCTCACACCAGAGGAAGGCCTCTTGGTGACCCTGCATCTAACATAAAGTGCTAATCGCAGCAGTAAATGGAGCCAAGAAAGGAGCCGGCACTGAGGTGTCTCCCTGATCGGATCTGCAGAGGAGTCCTGTGTGCGTGTCAGTCTTTCTGATGGGCTGTTAAAAGCTATCAGGACGCTGTGATCTCAAAGCACACTCCAGTGAAAATGCATATGGTTCTGGTTAAGGCCGGGGGAAATTGGATTAAAGAAATTCTTCTTGAAAAGGCCTGAATTGTTCTTGCCATAACAAATGCGAGCAGCTGACACCAATGAGACCACAAATCAGTCTGAAACTAATATTTAGCTTCTCTTTTTCATGTCAGGGAAGTCACAACAGTGGAAAAGAAGCCGGCTGGAGGGGATTCTGCTCAACACATTTCAGAGGAGAGAGGTGAGGGGAGGAACTGGCCTGGTTTCAATAGACTATTACATTTCTTTCCTCAGCAAAATAAACTGACTGCACCACATGCTTTCCATCACTGGGATGTTGTTCCACCACTGGCACCTTGGTTTGGTGAATCCACACCATCAGAACAGGAAAACAATCTCAGCCAGCATACAGGGGAAAAAGCTTACAGGTGTCTATGTAACCCCAGAGCTTGATCACATTCACCACTTTGCTTGAAATTATTTTTTAAGTGGAGTAATAAAAGCTCTGAGGCAGAACGACAGCACAGGTCCAAGAACGTTTCTTAAAGTGTTTAAATTAAGACCACATGTCCAGTTCACAGTAAGTAAGTCATAAGTTATATGTCATTTTTTGGATTCGGATGGAATCTTGGCTGCAGTCGCTGAGCCGCGATTAGCTGAAATAAAGCAGACTGCTGCGTGTGTGTGGATGCTACTCAAACATCGCAGCTTAATGAAACAAGCCAGACAGGCAAGTGGACATAAGCACACAGTTTTACAGATTAATCAAGTACCTGTTAATCCCAGTAGAGCTGTGACAGGGTGGAGGAACAGGCCAACAGCACGATAGTGAGAAGAAAGCTGTTCAACTAAAACAACTATTGAAACAACAGTGATTTCAAATTATGTGCATATGCAAAGTCTCAATCCACCTACACAGCTGTTTTCAGTTAAGTTGCTTGATTAGACCTCCTCTGGCTCTGTGTGCAGGGTTTTCCTGCAGCAGTTTACAGAGGAGCTGCCCTGCCTTGCCTCAGTTAATGTCAGGGGTCCAGTTTCACAAATATAGGCTATGACCATGGCTTAGATCATACTAATAGTCAGACAGACATCTAAATCCAGCTGTTGCACAAGGCTGTCTTACATCTTCTGGGATCTAAATGACTAATCGGTACAAAAAGTTTTGGAGCTGGTCTAGTAGATCACCTCAACTGGCAGCCACGTAATCCTTGGGGGCACATGTGCCCATCAAACTATGTCCACTTAAAGGAGAACTCTGTAATATATTTACTTAAATAAGTCATAAAATGACCACAATATGTCATCAGAGATCAAAGAACTGTATTCAGTTGAAATACTGTCTTCTCTAACAACAGAGCTCCAGCCGCAGTATCCTTTGAAATTTCTGTTTTTCTTTGCCTGTTTCATGTTAGACTTCAAATTAATGCAGAATGTTTGCCAAATGAGTAAGTGTCTGTGAGTCGTAAGAAATCATTAATAATCTTGGAGAAGCCACAGATGTTTGTAATGGTTTAATTGACCAATATATGTTAAGGGAGTCTGGCATTAAGTCATGCAGTCACTTAACTTTAACTCCAGAGTGTGAATTTTCAGAGCAGTGGACTTTTGTTTTCAGGATGACAGGATTAACTTTACATTGACAGACAATTGATAGTTATAAACTGCTGATAAATTTACAGTGTAGGACTGAGTCTGGGGAAGAGGGTGCTGCGGTAAACAACTTAATTTTACAGTAGATTGTTTATTGATCAGGATTTCAACCTATTTAATGTACAGTCCATGGCACCAACTCCCTATTTGGACTGCATTCCTCATTTTAGCACGCCCAACACAACAGCTTCTTTAAAATGCTTGTTTTTGCCACTGGCAGGCTCAGATTTTTATCTGACATTATATAGAAATAGACATTTTCAGACAGCCCTTTCAGTACCAACACTGTTGTATCACTCGCTTCAAAGCCACCAGACTCCTTTTACCAAAGCAGCAGTTTTAAAAAATTACTGTTTTTGTGCAAAGAGTCTGGTGGCTTTGAAGAGAGCGATAGAGGGAAAAAAGTATTGAAAAGGTCCATCTCTGTAAGGATGCTTTCCACAACATTGTCATGCACTTAAAACAACCAAAAACAAGAACTTTTAGTGGGCCTACTTTGATAGGTGCATTTGATTATGCCATTGCAGTCCATTTCATGGATGATGGGATCTACTGTACGAATTCCAAAATCTGTGATGTGCTCTAACTAGGGATAAAATGTGCAGGACTGAAGCTTGCTGTGACATTTGGAAAATTAGACAAAATTCCAAATTAAAGCACAAATTTTCAAGAACACTGGATTCATACTTTATCCAACACACTTCTAAGTGAAATACTGGCAGGGATGGCAGCATATAACAGATTTACCTCCAATAGCTGGCTGAGGCTAAAGGTGCTCCTCACTGAAGAAAGACGGCCAAAAGCTCCCAAACAACCCATTCAAAATCTCACACCAGGCAAATTAGAGTTTTGCTTTTTAATTTTTAGTGATCATAAAGTTTATTAGGCCTACTGTTTCTAACATCGAGGTGCCTCCTGTCTTCTGCTGGAGTTGCAACAGCAGACTCTGAACATGAACAGAATATAGAATCTGTCTCTGCTCCATAGAACGACTTAAAAACACCAAATACTTGTTTTAACGAATGTAGTTTCTTTATAATATGAAGACTTGTAAAATATAATTTCCATGAGGCTGTTCAGACAGTGAGAGATTACAGGCATTTCATCCTCACAGCCGTGGCAACGGTCAAGCTGCAAACATGTTTTATGATGTTCATTATAATGTTAACACTGACATGGAGCTCTTCTGCCTCAATAATTAACACCACCAGATAATACAATCAAGTGGTCGGGTTTTGACCCTCAATTCTCCTTGTTAAATATTTGCCTGAAATAGACAATGACCAGTGTGTTTTGATTGTATAGCTAAAGTTAATATTTTTCCCCAAAATGGACATTTTTTATCCTTTCATAAACAGGAGATTAAAGTATTTAAGCCAAGAAAATTCCAATATTCTCAATTCAGGACAAACTACTTCTGTCAGTCTAAAATATTAAATTCCCCCGTAGACAAAGAGGACAATAAATTCAACCTTGACCTAATTATTTTAAATTAGCTTTAAAACAAAGACAGACCAACATTTTGAGAGTGAAAGACTTTTATTAGAAAATGATGACAGCCTACAAGACAAATTTAGCCAGCATCTGAACCAAAAGGGGACACAAAAAAATAATCATGATGAAATTCCTTTTCAAAAGATCTTGGTAAACACGGGACAAAACAAGTATCATAGAAACTAAAAAGTGGTACTGAAAAACATACCAATACAGGAAGAGCGTACTCAGCAGCTTTCCACATGAAAGAAAATGAACTTGTCCAGGGATTAGTGTGACATCGTGCTCTGATTCCTCTAATCGACAGACCTCGCACAATCCGTTCTCCAAAAGGCTTTTTGTGAAATCGCATCCTTTCGACAGGTAAGAGTGTCATCTCCAAACTTCGACACACAAAGGCTTCAGATCGCAAAATAAAAAACCTTAAACTGCCTTGCGGTGGTACTCTGGAGGAGCAACTTCATAGTCACTTGCATTGAAGAGCGATGCAGAGTTCTTTACAAGATATCTGAAACAGAGAAACATGACACTCATTTCTGTTGCAGACGAATCAATAAGAGCCTTTCTAACAGTTTTATGAATACTCACTTGAGGAAGTCTTGTAGATAACTGAGCAGCAGTGCAAGGCTCTTCTCATCAAGAGGAGTGTATGCAAGCATGGCTCCAATTCTCACTTTGAAAAGCAAACAAAGACAGAATATTACACAGCGCATGACCTCCAGCCTCGTCTTTATTTATAATATCTCTAGAAATACTTCAATATTTCCACTTTACTGAGCCACACAAAGAGGTAATTCAAGTAATTAAATCGGCACAGAACACAGGTCATGGTGGCAGATACTGATGAATATGGAGCCGTACAAAAGGTACTTAAAAGAAACAGTCTGCACTCTTAAGTCTGATATCTATGTGGAGATCTACTTGATGTGACTTACAAAAGTATTTCATTTTTTATGTACAAGAGGGTAATATAATAAGAGGTTAGGGAGCTGTTATGGATTGTACCACAGCAAATATCTTCTCCTAGACACCGGGATGAATTTCTAAATATTATCAGATTTTTTAAAAGGTTTTAAAAGCCAAAATTCAAAAACACAAGTGAAAAGACAGATACAAGATGAAATACTGTTCTTTATTCAACAGTATATTTTTTAATTTAATCTCATCAGTCTGTACAGACTTGGCCAGCTGAAGTCCAGCAAGGACCATAAATATGGTGTGTTGAGTGGTATATTGCTATATTTGTAAGGCAACATCGGGCTCCCCAGCTGATTTATCGGTTGGGTTCTACTTCATATATTACTAATAAAACAGTCCTACAATATGCCACACTTTTAACCTGCAATCTTCTCTTACAGACGTGTTGTGTAGTTTTAGTTAATTCTACTTTACAACTGGAATTACTTCTCGTCTGTCTCCTTCTGTTCTCACCTGGCAGCTGTAGATGTTTTTAAACCACACTGCATTAAAACGGCTGTTTTCTATAATAAAGACTACATCAGAGTAATGTTGAGCAGAGGTTTTTACCAAAGAGTCTGAGTAGGTGAGGAGCGCCATAGATCTGAGACATTGATGTATCTGGATGATTGGCCAGGATGTCTGCGTACTGCGGCCTCTCAAATTTGTAGAGAAGTTGCGTCCCAAGCATGACGTTGAAATATTCTCGGACACCAGCAACCACCTCGTTCACGGCAAACTCCCTGAGCAGTGGAGGAAAACAAGTTATATCTCTATGACACACAGAGATTTAACATGGAGAATGGATTTTTGCATTGTGTCTGTGATCTACAACAGCTTAGTAAGTGTTGAAAGAGAGATAATGACAAGCATTTTTACTTGCTGTCAGAGTTTCCTCTTGATTTCTTGTAGTTTGCATAATCTTCAAGGACTGCATCCACATTCTTTTTGGCAGGTAGGTGGAAAAGCTGAAGGCATAAAACAAAAAGAAATAGATGAATAACTTCAGAAATGTGATAGTGCACATACTGTAGATGTGACAATATCAATGAATAAATGCTGTGAAGAGTTTAACTTAGTTTCAAATGGAACAATATGTAACAAGTATGCATCCAAAAATGATTACTGCGGTCCAAATAGTGAGTTGAAGCCACAGGTCATAAATTAAATGGGTTAAAATCCTATTTAATATACAGTCTATGGTATAATTGAGTGGTTCCCCGCCGACCCCTCGCCCTGAGATGTGAAGAAGCTCAGGCAGGCTGCAAGAACACAGCAGGAGCACAAGACGAGTGCAACAGTAGTTTGACAATTGTTTGTTTGTTTGTTTGTTTATTTAGCACATGTTAAAAAGTCAACATTACAAATACCATAAAAAAAATTGACAATCACTAATATAAGAACTTTTTAAAAAGAAAAAAACACAGCAAAGGGAAACATGCAAGGAGGTCCTAAAAACCCTCAAGGGGCTTAACAAGAGGACTTCCCTAGATAAACATTAAATTAGATATTGTCATATGCATAAAGGTATAAAATCACTCGGATGCTCACACACACACACGAGCACACGCGCGCGCGCACACACACACACACACACACACACACACACACACACACACACACAGATCAGGTGAGTATTATTGATAAAGCAAGAAATTTTTTCACAGATTTTTTAAATGATTCATAATAAATGGTATAATATGGTAACAATAACAAGCAACTGCAAGTCCTCCACTGTAAGTTGACCAGATATTTATAACTATCAGTTATCTGTCGATGTAAAGTTAAGGCTGTTATCCTGAAAACAAAAGGCTACTGCTCTGAAAATACACACTATGGAGTCTGTTTTCAGTGAGTGCCTGCTTCACTGAATGCCAGGCGCCATTAACATATTGCTCAATTTAAAAACATTTTATTTATGAACATCTTCTCCTTCTACAAGATTATTCATGATTTCTTACACTCATGAACAGACACTCATTTGGCGTACATTCAGCATTAATTTGAACTCTAAATAACATGAAACAGGTAAAACATAACAGAAGTTACTGGCTGGAATAGAACATGCTGGTTATAACATTGATGTTGTTGTTGTTGACAGAGAAGTAAGTATTTCAACTTAGCGTGGTTCCCTAATCTCTGACGACAAATCATGGTCATTTTGTGATTTATTACAGTAAATATATTACAGATTTCTCCTTTAAAGTCAGAGATCACTCACCTGTTTTTGTCTTGTAATCAGGTCCCAGTCATCAACAAGCCAAGGTTTCAGCTCCTCTGGGATTTTTACTTTGACCTCCACTCGATTTATGAAGGTTTCCTCCTGAGCAGACAGGAACACATTTATGAAATAAGTCACGAGAGGAAGCTTTCTAGCATTATAATGTCTATCTTAATGTAACTGAAGAGCTCAATATTGTACGGCTGCAAATACAGAGAAAAAAAATATCATACTCGGTTTCAGTGCCGCTCAGTACAGCAGACGTATCATCAATGAAAGAAACTTACAGTAGATTTATGGACTTACACTTTCAACTGTTGGATCAACACGTGCCCTCTTCTTTCGTGGAGGGTGGGTTGGGTCTCCTCCTGAACTAGTTCCCTCTCCTGCACCAGGAGCTACACAGACAGAAACATACTTAATTAATATAATAACTAAGTTTTGTGAGTAATTATGTTGTTACTGTCTCAATAATTTACAGCTTATTAACATAATGATGAAACACACTTTCAGCAAAAACCTGCTGAATGATAATTTGGAGGGTTCATGCATTTACACACTGTCAATTATGTAAATATAAAACATGATAAACTTACTCTTTTGTTTGTTCTTTTTGGTTTTCCTACAAAAGAAAAAAAAATGGTGTTAAAATTAAAAAGTAAAATCATTTACAGGTGTAACACCTCTAAAACAGTTTGGCAGGAGAGATCACAACAACTGACAGGTGGAATAAGTAATGACTTGCACTCACACATCATTTTTCTGCGGTGCAGCAGGTATCTTCTTATTCGGCGCAGCACCCCTCATTCTCCCTTCTACATAATGGTCTCTGAACGAAAACAAAACAAGTTCAATTACTTGAATATATTTCGGTCAATTAAGGAGATTTCAGAACACAGATCTGACACAGTAAAAACTACCATTAAAAAAGAGAGGACAGACTTACTGATTGGCCCTCTGAAGCTCTTTCTGTTTCTGCAGATTACTGTCCACATACTTAAGCACTCTGCTTTCAGGAACCCATTCGTCCCAGCTGAAAGATAAAACACCAAGCAAGAAATCAAGCACTTAGAAAATTTTCACAGTACAAATCTTAAATATCTGATTAATCTGAACCAATAACTCACTTCTTATTCCACCCACTGTAATGAATAAAGTATTTGATTTGTTTGTCCTTGATGTTTATCTTAACACACTGTGAAGAGAGACATAATTGATTGTTAAAATCTTTATCTCAGAGACACAGAAGAGGATTACATGATCAGAGAAACAGGCTAACTAAGGCAGCCTACCTTAGCTTCGTAGAGCAATGGCCCATGAAAACACAGCACTCTTTCACCTGAACAATTAAAATTAAATTAAAATCACAATGAGAACAGTCCAAGTAAAACAGGATGAAATTGTGAAGGTGACTAAACCACTTGCACACACACACTGATGAAGCTATGACAGACTGTAAGGCTGAACGATTTTGAAAAAATATTTAATAGCAATGATTTTGACTGATATTGCAATTGCGACAGGATATGCGATATTAGAGGGAATAATAATTTTTACATCACTACTCTCATTTTCATTGACAAACATTAAATTTTGTGATTTTTGTGGGGGACCTGTAACAAAACAAACATGTATTCTTAGGTCTGTAGAATGGGGTGTGTATGCCAGGACATCTCTGCAGCACAACATTTAACTTAAAGCTGTATTTCGACACATATTCCACTTTTAGCAAATACTGCAGCCATATTGAGATGTGGATTAAATTTCAATTAATTATTCCGCCCTAATAGACTGAACAATTGCTACACTTAAATTCAAATTCTTCAACTTCTCACACACCAGCAACTACACATGGGGACCTAAAACTTATTTTCGCTCATCTATTCATCTATTGAATAATTAACTAAATCTAATTATGTCGTCTTAAATCCCAGACACACAGAGAAGTTGATCATTTTATGCTTGCAAAATTACTTGGATACTGATCGTCAATTAATTTTCTGTCAAATGATCAATCCACAACCATTTAACTGACTAATAATTTCTGTCCTACTATATATAATTTCTTCATGCTCTGGATGTGAGACCTTGCAGCACACGGCACTGAGTTCATTTACACAAATTTCAACTGAGACATTAGTATCCTAAATGTATATGAAAAACGATTAATGATCTCAATTAATAAACAATGAATATATGATAAACATTAATTCCTGAAATACTGTACACATAATAGATTCTTTGACATGAGAAAGGCTGATTAGACACAACAACAAAGACCACTTGAGCATTTTCAATACATATGCATTGGCATATCTTAGAGAAAGCTGCTGAGAAAAAGATCTAATGACACATCAGTTAGCCGACTAGCTAGGATGCAGCTAACTGAGAACAGAGAGGTGGGCGGTGAAAGCAAGGAGCTAATGCTGCATGAATGAAGCTAGTGCTTTCGTTAGCTAGTGACAATACCATTGGAAGTTCAAACCATGGATGCTACTGCTGACATTACAATGTGTGGTAAAGAAAAAATGCTTAATATGTGACTAATGTGGCTAATAAAAATGTTCAACAACAACAATGAAGGCTAAAGCTAGCTGTTCGGCGGCGGCAGTGTTGTTTAGATGATAAAGCTAGCTAACATTTAGGACCTTTCCGACGGATCCAACACTGACCGCAACCAGAGATCTATCAGAAATGAAAACATACAACTTCCTACCTTCTTGAAATTTAGGTTTCGGGTCCTGTTTCGGCGCCATTCACAGATTAAACTATCAAAATATGGGAAAAATCGCTAGCTCCCATTCCAGTCTGAAACGGCGCCGCTCTCTAAAAACGTCATAATCGACAGGGTGACGCATTAATACTGCGACGACAGAAGATGTGCCTCAGAATCGAAATACCGAGCGGTAAATGTCGGTGATGTTTTGTAGAATTTAATTCCTGTCAATTCAATTCTACAATTCTTCTCTTAAAAAGAAGCAGAGTCTAAGAACGAAATTCTTCAAGTTTCCTGTTGCACCAAAAGCGAAGGAGGTTCACTTTAAGGTTCTCAATGAATGCTGAATGCTTAAGATACCGTTTTGGTTATATCATTATAACATATATCATAATATATGTATATATACATATATATCATAATAACTGCTCGTTCTGTGATGAACACATTGAAACTACAGAACATTTATTTTATTAATGTAATTTTGCTCACGCCTTTTGGGATGATTTGCATTATTGGTTGTTTCTAAATTTGTCAATTTCTCTAATCTAACAAAGGAAAATGTTTTGTTTAGTTTACCTGCGGAAGATCCGTTACATTACCTGGCAATCAACTCAGTTATCATTCTTGGAAAGTTTTTTATACACAAAAACAGATTCATGAAATCCAAACTAAATTTCTCTGTTTTTCATAAGGAAATGTGTCTTTATTTTTCATCACTGAAATATATGGAGAAAAAGAATGCAATGAAACTTTGCAAGTTAGTAGAGGATCTTAACCTTATAGAGAACCCCTAGTTCTATCCTCTTATTCTCTACTGAGCTTCTTCTTATTTATTTATGTGCTTTTTTGTTATTTATTTCATTTTATATTATTATTATTATTTTTTAAACCTTTAAACTTTTTTTTAAAAATTTTCATTACTATTATATTTTCTTGTCATCCATATTGTTCTTATATGCCCATTTCTAGGCTTGTCTGTTCCCTTGTTCTTTACCACACTGTACTATGCCAATTTGTATTGTAAATTTGCTAATAAAAAAAAAAAAATGTAGGTGATGTGAAAATAACCGTCTTGAAACTGTATTTTTCATCCCTGCTTTATGTGCTCTAAGTCTGGCTTAGTGGCATGTTCTTAAAAAAGTTATTTCCTGGCCAAACAATGAATCGTGGGACTGTTAAGACTATTTTCGTAATTACTTCCAAGTTGGACCTATGAATTGAACACCTGTAAGATAAATACAACCCTTTTGTTTTTGCCCCCTTTTTCAAGAGTTGAAGTTAAAAAAAAGAAGAAAAAAAA
>JAJHUR010139204.1:911-21498 GCA_027495735.1 Lutjanus campechanus
ACAGGGCAGCAGCGCCTGTCACAGCGTCTCCATGCAGTACGCACACACAGAGGTCAGTGTGTTTCTCTCACCCTGTCTGTCTCACCCCAGAGAGCCGCGTGTGGGGGAGGCGGTTGTTAATTACGAGTTTATTAAACTCATCAAAACTAACATGATGCTGAATGACATCAGCGCCAACCAGCTGCACTTACAGGATTACACAACTGTGTAAGTAATTCTATATATTAAACAGGAGACTGTGTTTCTCTGTCAGAAACTGTCAGACCTTCTCACAGCAGAGAGAACAGCTGAGGGAGGGGAGGAGGACAGATTGATCACTAATCAATCGCGGATGCCGTCGTCATCTCGGACTGATTAAAAAAAACAGAAAAATGTCAAAATTGGTCACAAACTATACCTGAGTGTGTGTGTGTGTGTGTGTGTGTGTGTGTGTGAAGCAGTGCAGAGTAACATGCTGTTCACAGACAGTCTGCTGACATTAGTTTGACAGAGAGACAGAGAGGGTCGTATCTAGAAGGGAACCCTAGACATGCGAAAGATCACGCAAGTGTGATTATTTTATCAGAAAACAAAGGAAACGAATCCCGCGAGAGTTTTGTAAATAAAGGGTTCCCTTCTAGATACGATCAAGAGCAGTGCGCTGCTCTAAGATGTTGTGTTCAGATGTTTTAATGTGACAAGCCGCCATAAATAAAACAGTTTATTCACTGAGCCACAGAGTCACTGAAACTCTGATCACTGACCTGCTGTGATGGAAAAAATACTCGGATCCTTTATTTCAGTAAAAGAAAAAAGAAAAAATCATAATTTAAATTTGTTGTTATGGTGTTATTAATTACTCATATCGGTACTCGGTATCGGCAAGTACTCAAATGTCAGTACTCGTACTCGTACTTGGTCGGCAAAAAAAGTGGTATTGGGACATCCCTACTCAGCAATAAATGAATTAAATTACATTCATGTGTTGACCTGTCTCACCTGTCTGTCTCTGACCTGTCTGTCTGTGTCCTACCTGTCTGTCTGTCCTTCACCTCACCGTCTGTCACCTGTCTCTGTCCCACCTGTCTACTTGTCAATTACCTGTCTGCCTCTCACCTGTCTGTGTCTCACCAGTTTGTCTGTCACCTGTCTGTCTCCAGGTATGATTCCACATCATGTCCATCCAGATTATGGTTAAGGGTTTCATGTGTTGACCTGTCTCACCTGTCTGTCTCTGATCTGTCTGTCTCTCTCACCTGTCTGTCTGTCTGTCTCTCATCTGTCTGTCCTCAGGTATGATGCAGCATCATGTCTCTCCAGGTGACGTTGCAGCAGAGGATCAGCTCGGCTCAGTTGTTGCTGCAGCGGGCGGAGCAGCTGTGTCCAGGTGTGGAGGGTCATCAGAAGCTGTGTGGTAAACTGCGGGCGGAGCTGCGTTTTCTGCGGCGGGTTGAGTCTGGCGAGCTGCAGGTCAAAGAGTCTCACCTACACAGCACAAACCTGACTCACCTGACCGCCATCGTGGAGTCAGCTGAGAGTCTGGAGGGTGTGGTCGCTCTGCTGCATGTCTTCACCTACCAGGATGCTGCCGGCGGCCGGCAGACGCTGGTGGTGGACGTGGTTGCGAATGGTGGACACACCTGGGTGAAGGCTGTGGGCAGGAAGGCGGAGGCTCTGCACAACATCTGGCAGGGGCGGGGCCAGTACGGCGACAAGAGCATCATCCGGCAAGCGGAGGACTTCCTTCAGGCTAGCCGCCAGCAGCCTGTCCAGTACCGCCACCCCCACATTGTCTTTGCCTTCTACAATGGCGTCTCCTGCCCCATGGCCGACCGCCTCCGGGACATGGGGATCTCTGTCCGCGGGGACATTGTCGCTGTTAATGCAGTGGTGACGGAGGATGAGGGAGGAGACGAGGAGGAGCAGGAGGAGGAGGAGCCGGCTGAGGATAACGAGGACGAGGAGGAGTCAGAGGACGAGGAGTCGGAGCTGACGCGGGTCGACCGTGGCACTGTCGTGGCCAGCTTGGCATTTCCCGCTCAGGTGCAGGTGGAGGAGTGTCAGCGCATCAACCTGGACATCACCACACTCATCACGTACGTGTCATCACTGAGTCACGGCCGTTGTCACTTCACCTTCAGGGAGGCGGTACTGACGGAGCAGGCGGCTCAGGAGCGACGCCTGCAGGTGCTGCCGCAGCTCGATGCCTTCATGCAGGGGAAGGAGCTGTTCGCCTGCCGTGCTGCCGTCCATGACTTCCAGGTCATCCTGGACACGCTGGGTGGGCCGGGCGAGAAGGAGCGTGCTCAGGCGCTGCTCACCCGCCTCCACGTGGTTGACGACCAGCCGTCGGAGCGCACGCTGCAGCTCACGCCTAGCGCCAAGGTCAACCAGCGGTCACTCATGATCTTCGGAACCGGAGACTCACTGAGAGCCGTTACCATGACGGCCAACAGCCGATTCGTCAGGGCGGCGGCCAATCAGGGCGTCCGATATAGCGTGTTCATCCACCAACCCCGTGCTCTGACTGAGGGCAAGGAGTGGAGGGCCACACCCATCTGACAAGCCACACCCACCCGAGACAGAGACTCCTGGTGCAGAGGCTGATGGGAGTAAGAGTATGTCAGCTGATGATAAACAGGTGTATCAATTAATCAATGTTCCTGAGTTCATGTAAATAATAAATCAGCTGACTCTTCTGTTTGTTTCAAAGATCAATAAAGTTTCTCAGTCACTTCCTGTTCACCTGTCATCTGTCACACGAGGTCATCGTGACACGTTCAGATTGTACAGACTGAGGTATGGCTGCAACTAATGATTATTTTCATTATCAAATAATCTGTGGATTATTTTCATGATTTTTTTTTCTTTTGCTTTTTCTTTTGCGTTTATTTGTCATAGTGACGGCTGGAGATATGACAGGAAAGTGGTTAGAGAGAGAGAGAGAGGATGACACGCTGCAGGCAGGAGTTGAACCAGCGGACTAATAGTCTCAGTATGTGGGGTAGGGCTGAACGATTTATCGTTTTCTGATTGAAATTGCGATTTCAGACAACGCGATCATGTGATCGCCAAAGCTGCCTTTTTTTTGCAGCGCTCCTGACTGACCCAGGATCTGTTGTGTCAACTATTTTACACATACATGCCGTCTCCCTACCATCCTGCCAAGCTCACCAATCAGAAGCGGCGTGCTACTCGTGGACAGGTCATGCTAACCAATCAGTATTAACCTGCTCCTCCTGCTTTGTAACGTTAACGTGTTTTGAAATGGCTTCAGCTGGAGCTGCAGCGGATCGCAGTTGATCCATGTTTCGTTCGCCCTCCACGGTTCGGCACGCATGTGATCCGCGGACTACGTGTGAGCATCATAGTTTTACTGTCACTGTTACTTTTGTATAAGTTATAATACCTGAAATCTCAATGCAGAGTTGCAGTGAAAACACACATGCTGCTGCTGCAGAGCATCTCTGTGAACAGCGACTGATTTAAACTCCGTCACGTCGTCTTGAGTGAAATCCAGACCATGACTTTTTTCACTGATGTAACTCTGCTGTCGTCATAGAAACAGATCATAAAACTGTGATAATTATTGAAACTTTGGAGATATCAGCTGTCTTAACTTCTACACAGCTCCTCTCTGATCACCGGTGCAGCTCTGTCTCACCCTGTCTGTGACACAGTGTGTCTGTGTGATTGATTACGTGTAACTTCTAACCAATCAGATGTGCTGTAGGCGGGACATTGAGCCAGACTACAGAGCGTAGTTGTGTATTATACTGTGCAGTGTATAATGATCTAGTATATACATAGAACAGTACTGTATGTTTGAAGATTTTAATATTATTACCATTATCATTACTATTATCATTATTATTACATTAAATAACTCAAGTCAAGTCAAGTCAATTTTATTTATATAGCACCAATTCACAACAAAGTTGTTTCAAGACACTTTACATATAGAGTAGGTCGACCACACTCAATAATTAATTTTATTTGCATCCAACAATTGAAACAATTAACTATGGTGATAATTACAGACAGACAGAGATCAAAGCCAAGTGCATTTTAAAAATAATTTAACCCTAATCCCACCACTTTTTCTTTTTTCTTTTTTGCTGATCCGAAAAATGATCCTTCAGCCAGGTTGCTTTGATGATATGATGTGATTTTCTGTCATGTTTGTAAATGTTACTCTACATTGTGAATATTACACTGAAGCTTGATTTGAAGAAAATCCTGAATCAAATTGAAATCACAATATCTGCCAGAAAAATCACAATTAGATCTTTTCCTAAAATTGTTCAGCCCTAATGTGGGGTACACATGCGCTACCTACTGAGCTGTAGGGGCACTGCGATTATTTTCAAAATGTTCATCAGGTTGTCAAAGTGTCGTCTTCAAACATCAGACAGACTTTGATTGACTGTCCAAAATCCACATATTTAACAACCAGACGATGTTTGAGTGAAACCACTCATCAGTTATCTGAACAGTTGATTAATTTTCTATTAATTGACTAACTGATTAATTGACTAAACAATTAATTGTTGCAGCTGAGAGGAAAAAACCTCCTGCTGTAATTCAGCTGAGATGGTTGACCATAAGAACACCATCACAGGCCTGAATGCTCGTTACCATGGAAACAGTCCCATCCTTCAGCTCAGCTCATCCCTGCTGCTCCCAGTCCAGCTGATTAAAGGTACAGTCAGTAGACTTATCAGAGCTGTTTGTAAGTGCAGCGCAGAGACGGATGGCTGTTGTTAAAACATCCCGAACACCAAAATACTGAGACTGAATATATATACAGTTTTTTTCTTTTTTCATTCATTGTGGATAAAATGCTGCAAATTAAGATGATGTAACTGAAATAAGGACAAAAACATCTGCATCAGTTCACCTGGATAGTCCTACATACATAATAAATGTATACAGTTTTATGTTGAATTAAAAATAAAATGAATGATGTTTATAATAATTTTTTTCCCCATCACATTTCATTATTTTGAATTAAAAACCTCCACCTCACCACCCTAACTCTAACCATCCAAATAATGAAACATATGTGACTTCAAATGATTTGACTCATGTATCTCCGTGCTTTTAATGTGAAAAGCTGTGGGCGGATGTGGGTGTGTCGTGTTGAAACCGCTCTGCAGTCTGTTAGCTGTTAGCTGTTAGCAGGTGGATATAAACAGTGTTTGTGTAGTTTGGGATGAGATGTGCAGAGTTGGAGGAGAGGCGGAGCTGCGGACTCTGACGGAGGTAAAAACAAAACTTCATTAACGCTTCAGCTGACATTCAAATCAAACCAACAAACAACTCAGAGTTTCAGTTAAACTGCACCTTCTGCTGCTAACCGGCTGTTAGCCACAGAGGATTAGCTTAATGCTACAAACAACAGATCCTGTCTAGAAGGGAACCTTATAGGACGTGAAGGTCTCGCGAGATTTGCATGTGTTGTGTCTTCACTTTGCTCGTTGTTAAAATTAATGCTGTTTCATGACGTAACTGTGGCTGTGGTTCAGACATGCGAGTGAAAATACCCGGTTAGACTCAGAGAGACGTCAAGTAAGGGTGAAAATGATCAACTCTCGTGAGATCTTCCACAAGTCTGGGGTTCCCTTCAAGACAAGAGCAGAACAACATGAGCTAATATCTCCTTCTAACGCCCCTCCTGCTGCTCCTCCTAACCCTCCTCTCTCTCTCTCTCTCTCTCTCTCTATCTCTGTCTCTCTGTCTCTCTCTCTCTCTCTCTCTCTCTCTCACACACACACACTCTCTCTCTCTCCTCTCCTCTCCTCTTCTGTCCTCCTCCTCCTCCTCTCTCTTTCTCCTCTCCTCTCTCCCATCCTCCTCCCTTCTCTTCTGTCCTCCTCCTCCTCCTCCTCCTCTCTATTTCTCCTCTCCTCCTCCTCTCTCTCTCTCTCTCTCTCTCTCTCCTCTCCTCTCCTCCCCCCCTCTCCTCTCCTCTCCTCTCCTCTCCTCTCTCTCTCTCCTCTCCTCTCCTCTTCTGTCCTCCTCCTCCTCTCTCTTTCTCCTCTCCTCTCTCCCCTCCTCCTCCCTTTTCTTCTGTCCTCCTCTGTCTTTCTCCCTTCTATTTCTTCTCTCTCCCGTCCTCCTCCCTTCTCTTCTGTCCTCCTCCTCCTCCTCTCTATTTCTCCTCTCCTCCTCCTTCTCCCTTCTCTTCTGTCCTCCTCCTCCTCTCTCTTTCTCCTCTCATCTCTCCCATCCTCCTCCTGCTCCTCTCCTCCTCCTCTCTATTTCTCCTCTCCTCCTCCTCCTCCTCCCTTCTCTTCTGTCCTCCTCCTCTCTCTTTCTCCTCTCCTCTCTCCCGTCCTCCTCCTCCCTTCTCTTCTATCCTCCTCTCCTCCTCCTCCTCTTCTTCAGTGTCACTACAGTTATCCAGCAGAGACTCTGTCTGATCTTCAGCGGGTTCGTTCTCTGTTCTCTGACCTTCGTCTCTATGTGGATTTTTACTGTGAGTAGAAACTGTTTCTGTTTCATTAATTCAGACGACTGTGTTTACTGTCTGTGTGACTTCAGTGAATCTGAATTAACCCTTTAAAACACTGAAGTCTCACAACAACACAAACAGAGTTTGGTTGGTTTGTAGAAAGTGATATTTGTCCTATATAACGGTGGTTTCTATATTCTAAATATGTCGTACAGGTGAGCTACTGAACTCGATACACTGACGATGGATACATAAACCTGAACTGTCCCTTTAATGACAGAAAAATGTCATCTTCATGACAGGCTTTCCAAACAAAGAGAAGAAGAAGCTGGTCTACCTTGCCGGGACTGTTCCTGTTCATTATGAAGGTGAGATATTCTCATTGTCGGCCATCTTCTTAGTTTATCTTCACTGTGAATGATGAGCTGTCATCTAACAGCTGATTGGATGAGATAAAACTCATCATCACATTAAAGGATGTCAGACTCATCTGTGATCAAACCAGGTCAAAGACAGGTTCAGACAGGTCCGTCCCGGTCTGTCTCATTTCTTCTCGTCTCATTGACTCGGTGACTTCCTGCATGTCTCCAGGTGGTCAATATAATATCCCAGTGTGCATCTGGCTCCATGAGACCCACCCAGTGTCACGGCCTCGCTGTTACGTTTGTCCCTCTGTCTCCATGGTGATCAACCCGTCCTGTCCCTGTGTGGACGCCTCCGGCAACATCAGTCTGGGCATACTGGACACCTGGACACAGGTAAGACCCATTGAGCATGCTCAGACACACTCAGGTGATTAACCTGCTCAGTTAATCTGGTTTGTTAACTGGTTTGTTCACCTGTTAGTTATCTGGTTAGATAAACTGGGTAGTTACACTGGTTAGTTAGTTGTTAGACAGCAGGTCAGCTAATTTGGTTAGTCAGGTGGTTAGTCGACTAGTTAGTTAACTGGTAATTTATCCTGTCAGTTAATCTGTTAGTTAATGTGATTGGTCATCTGCTTAGTTAAACTGTAGTTGCGCTGGTTAGTTTTTTTGTGGACAGCAGGCTCGTTATCTGGTTGGTTAGCCAGTTACTCTCCAGGTGATACTCACCTGTGTGGTGAAGGTGTTGATGATGTCACTTCCTGACAGGGTGTGTCCAACCTGTCACTCCTTGTGTCAGAGATGAGGCGGGCCTTCCAGAAGGACACGCCCCTCTATGCCAGGCCTGTGGTACAAGCCCCGCCCCCTACTGGTGTCCAGGTGTCACAGTGAGTTCATCCTGTCCTGTTGTTGGTTATCAGTGATTATTGGTCAGAATCAATAACTCCTGCTGAGTTGTTATATGGTTGTTTTCTCCTCCTGCAGCATCCAGCACCCCTCTTCCTCCTCCTCCTCCTCCTCCATCAGCTCCTGCTCTCCTCACAGCCATCATGCCCCCCCCACCCCCCCCACTCACCTGTCTGGACACAAAGGTAAACTCTCTGTGATGATCATGTGATGACTCTTCTCCATGTTAACATGTTGACATCAATGACCTCATGAAGCCCTGCTCCCTCTGCTGCAGCCAGCCAATGGGAGCAGAGCAGGGAGGTGAAGGTGGGGAGGTCATATACTGAGGAGCTGTTGGGGATTGACTTCACTGCTCCTCCTCCTTCATCCTCCTCCAACAACCCCTTCCTGAGCTCCTCCTCAGGTGAGACAGCAGTGTGACGTGATCATCCTCACACCTTGAGCAGTCTGGAACTACTTTCTGTCAAGGAGAAAAGAAAGCACAGAGACTGCAGAGAGAAAGTAGTGTGGATTGTCTTGAGTAACCAGGTGATGATTTTTGTCCCTGCAGGTGTCCCCCCTGCAGAACATCTCAGTAGGATGTTTGGAGCTCTGAGTCTGGACCAGCAGCGTCCGTCACCTGCACCAACTGTCCAATCAGAGGCAGCCAGAGACAGGCAGGTTCTGGTTCTGGGGTCTGGAGCAGCAGTTGGACCTCATCAGGACCGAAGCACTGAGAGACGTCAGTCATTGGACAACGTCCAGGTGAGAACCACCAGGTCCGTCCGTGTCCTCCATGTTTGGACCAAGTCCTTCCTGTGACGATTATTTTCATTATTGATCAATCTGTCAACATTTTTCTCTGTTAATCGATTTCCTTTGGGACGGCCTAAAACTGAGGGTCTCAGCTCCTCCTCGTCCTCTTTAGATGGCGTCCCGTCTTCCTCCGGACCGAGCCACCATCTTCCTGTCTCTGATGAGCATGGAGGGGCAGAGGTTCACCCACGCTGATGTCATGGAGGCGGTCCAGCTCAACAGAGATTTCCCATCAGCCTTTAAGTTCCTGACTCACAGCTGCCCCATCTGTCAGGAGCAGGTGTCCTTCAGCAAGGTGAGACTCAGCCAATCAGAGAGCAGACGTCTTCTTCTCTGTCTGTATTTACTGTAGATCATCACCATGACTCCTGCTTGTTTCTTCTTCTTCTCTGTCTGTATTTACTGTAGATCATCACCATGACTCCTGCTCGTTTCTTCTTCTTCTCTGTCTGTATTTACTGTAGATCATCACCATGACTCACTGCTCGTGTTTCATGTGTCAGACGTGTTTTAAGACGTTTTTCTCGTCGGCCATTAAAGAGAAGAGCATCGATCAGCTGGTGTGTCCTCAGTGTGGTAAACCTGACATCAGAGGTCAGGGTGGGATGGAGGATGCCATGGACTACTTCAGCCTATTGGACACACAGGTGAGGGGGTCAGGGGTCATGTGGACACATGTTTAAACAGGTCAGATATTAGCCTGCTGACATTAGCTTTGACTGAACTACAGTTAGTGGCTACATATATTTATAACAACTATGTAACAATTAGACTGTGAGTTGCTGTGAATTTAGAGATGATAAAGCTAAACTTCAGAAACACTGATATTAGCATGAAGCTAAGTTAGCACCCGTTATATCCCGAGTTACCCCTGTACAGGAGGTACTGGACCAGCTCTCTGTTGAAAGGGTCCAATCCTCTAGCCTATGGGTATTACTCTTATCAGGTCTCAAAAGAGGACTGTTTAAGCTGGTGGCAAGGAGACACGCCTAGCTCCTAACTGCCTTCATCCGGATGTCTACCCTGCTTACTCTTTAACTGCAGTTGATATATTTATTGCAAAAATCAAGCAAGGGCAAACATACAACATTACTTGATTCAAAATTGATTTTTCAAGTCAACTAATAATATATATCTGATTTTTAATAATTGTTAAATCTCAAACTCGGATGAAAAAGCTGTAGTTGAAAGCTTAAATGTCCAATTTGGAGAGAAAGAGGGAAGTGGTGTACGGCCGATACAGTCCTTTCTTGACTGCCGAACTGTTGGTTCCTGTTGAAACTCCCGACTTTGTCCAAAGCAGTGTTGTTTTCGTTAACGATAACGAAATGATTTCGTTAACGCACCTTTTTTCATGACTAAAACGAGACGGTGACGAGCTAAACATAACTCTTTGATGACGAAAATATGACGAGACGTATCTGTTGTTTTCGTTGACGAGATGAGACGAGATGAAAATGTTAGTGGGTTGGCTATAGGACTATCAAAATGCATGGCAATTCATCCAACGGTGCGTGCAATCTGTCTGCCAAATGCTGAAAATATCAGCAATGCATCTGCATCTTGTCCTTGTTTGATAACGCCCACCACCAGGCATACACGGACACAGTGCACACCGGGGCAGCCACCAGTGTTGCCAACTTGGTGACTTTCTCGTTAAATCTGTCGACTTTCCAAATCCTCTTGGGGACTTTTTTGTCCGATGCAATTAGCGACAAATCTAGCTACTTTTTCTGGTGTTATATGAGACTTTTCTAGTGTTTTGGAGACTCTGACGTGAAAGCACATATCGCTCTGCAGTTACTGTCCTCAACGTGCAGCGGGTGCTGCCGTGAGCTCCTCCCCGCCCCAAAGCACTCACAAGCGGTCAGTGTCACAGTAGCCTCGCGCAGCAGGTGTAGCTGCAGTCAGAGCAGAGAGGAGACTCACACCACTCCGCGTCCAGACTGCATCACGCATGATTCTGTCTTGGCTTACAGAGCGGGATGTAAATGTGAATGTTTCTTCACTGTCACACTAATATCGAATCTTATCAAAGGGTGTTTGTTTTCTTAAGTTTGGTTTGGTTTAGTTTCTAACCTTATGCTCCACTTAGGAGCCTACAAGTCACAGTAAAACATGAACATTTTGCCATAACTATAACATTTTTAAACATTTTTTGTATAGACTGTTTCATGAAATGAGATATTAACCCTCTGATGTGTATCAAATAACTTATTCCTCTCTCCTACAGTGTCTGTTACAATTACATGCAAATTGACAATTATGCAAATTAGCCAATGACATCATTTAGCGACTTCTAGCAACTTTTAGGACAGCCAATAGCTACTTTCCTTACTGAGGAGTTGGCAACACTGGCAGCCACACACAGTTCATGGACCATGGCGGCAATGCCAGCACACGGGCATGGTGGGTGGAAAAGACGTGATGATTTATGGGCGATTTATGGATCAGCAAGTACAGCATGACAGAACTGCATCTTCATGGATGGGAAAGTCTAGGCTAGCACAATCAAAGTGGTAAGGAATCTGGTTATTATACAAAAGTGTTAAGGGAATTAACTGTTGCTTTATGAATTGCAACACAACCTGTCAACCTCGATTACAATGTCCTATATCTGTATTGGCCTAATTTAATGTTTTAAAGTAATTATTTTTTCGACTAAAATGAATGACTAAAACTGGACTTAAACCCTTTTAGTTTTCGTCAACTAAAACTAAACTAAAACTATCAAAGATAGAATTGACTAAAATGTGACTAAAACTAATAAGCATTTCGTCCAAAAGACTAAGACTAAAACTAAATCAAAAATGGCTGCCAAAAACAACACTGGTCCAAAGTCCAAAAAGTGTCTAACCAATCCTCATTCCTTGATGGCAGGATGAACAAAAGGAAATTCTTAAACTCCAATTATGATCCTGCAGCTGGGTGGAAAGGGTTAATCCTCCTCCGCATGACACTCTCATTTCAGCTGTGGATGTTTGAATTCCTTTTTCTGCGATGTTTGGCTGTTCATCTACTCAGTCTCGAGTTGAAGTTTTTAGTTCAAAGATGTGATACTCTGACGTGGTCGATCTGTCAGCATGCTCCGAACGCGAGAGTCAGCTGAGGACTAACCACGATCCTCCTTGTGTGGCATCTTTTACATCCTTTGCCTTTTATGGCGCGTACATGTCGAACAGCAACAAGTTGTACATTGTGTAAAAAACCATCTCCGTCGGTAGGTTCAAATGTATCCTGTTTGTGCCAAACAACTTTCCCTCTTCGCTTCCTTATCTCCAGTCAAGTTGCAAGACCTTGCCAGGTCGGGGTCATCTTGACCTGTCACCAAGTTCCTTACTCAACATTTCAACATGATTTACTTTTGAGCTTGTTTTTCTTTACTTGTTAGCTTTGCTTTCATGCATTTATAATCATTAACAATCAAATAATCAGTTATAATCATATAATCATGTTTTCATTCATTGTTACATTTGTCACAACATCTCATTCTTCAATACAGAATCAACTACAATCATTATACAGCTTTTAGATATTATAATCTCTGTGCATTGCTTCATTCAGAGTCCCTTAGTGTCCCGTTCTTATCTTTTAACTGTCGCTGATGATGGAAAGTCCCTTGTTTTCCACTTTAGGGCCTGATTGAGAGTCTCATATTACCTTTATCCTGGTTTTAGTGGATAAGGGATCTCAACTCTTTTGACTCACCAAGCTAAGTTAGAACTCGGTACATCTGCTGGACTTTGTAGACCAGCATGGCTTCACTTCCGATTCTGTCTTTGGTTGAGTGTTATTTGATGTGTGACTGATATTTATTTATTTGACTGATTGATTGATTGATGATTGTGTGCAGATCCGTCACTTTCTGCCCCTCGAGATCCATGAACTGTTCCAGAGGAAACTCAGAGATCGAGCTCTGCAGGAGATGCCCAACTTCCGCTGGTGTGCACATGTAAGAACCTCAGGTGGATCTTTGTTACTTTTAGACACTTTTTTGTTCTTCCATCACTTTTTTTAACAACCCGCCTCCTCTGACCTGATGAGTGCGCAGGAGAGCAGAGAGACAGATGTGTGTGTGTGTGTGCGTGTGTGTGTGTGTGTGTGTGTGTGTGTGTGTGTGTGTGTGTTCAGCTCTCAGGACGTCTGTAGCTTCTGACTGAATCTCTGTGGTTTGAAGTTTTGTTTCTCTCCTCTTTCTACTTTCAGGTTTCTGCTTTATTGTGAAGAATTTATAAGAAATTAAACGTGTTTATCCACAGTTTTACCATCATCAGTTGAAGACACACCTTCAGACAGGTAGTCCTGTTGTCATGGAGACATAAATGTCTGTGTTTCAGTGTTCATTTGGGATGCTTCATGAAGCTGACAGGTTGAGGATGGACTGTCCCAGCTGTAAGAAGAGCACCTGTTGTCAGTGCAGAGCACCTGTAAGACACACACGCACGCGCGCACACACACACACACACACACACACACACACACACAGACAGTCAATATGTGTGTCATGAACCTGAGCTCAGTCTGTGTGTGTGTCTATTTGTGTGTCTGCAGTGGTCTCCTCAACATCAGGGACGGTCTTGTCAACAGTTCAGAGTCTGGCAGCAGCAGAACCAACCGGACCACAACACCACCACCTCCACCCTGCTGAGCTATAACAGCATCGGTACAAACATACTAACAACACACCAATAACACACCAACAATACACCAACACCAGCAGGACCTGAATCACAAGAGTCCAATGGAACATACATTCTTGAGAACTGGGACAAATCATTTCCTACCAAAAACAGTTTTAAAATTATTAACATTCCAATCCCATTTGTTGTGAAAATTTTTAAGGATTATATAAGTGCTTAACAAATTTATTAGACCACCTGTCATAAAAACGAGAAAACATAAATATTTTAGAAATATTTAAAAAAAACTTGTTTAAAACTAAAAATGTTATTGTTATTTATTTAGCAAATAACAAACTGAAACAAATAAATAGTCCTTTTTCACACATAATAACCAGAAAACCTCATATTTTGTATGGCCACCTTTGGCCTTGATAACAGCTTGCATTCTTGCTGGCATTGTTTTTATGTACTTTTCAACTGTCTCTTTTGTTATTGATTTCCAAATAGTTTCTAGTTGTTCCCACAGACTTGCTTTTGATTAAACTTTTGTGTGATCAATCTTTGAACCTACTAAATCCCAAATTTGTTCAATAGGATTTAAATCCAGACTTTGACTTGGCCAGTCCATCAGTTCCAGGACTCCAGATTCTTTTTTCTTGGTCAAATAGTCTCTGCACAACTTTGAAGTCTGCTTGGGGTCATTATTGTCTTGTTGGTATATGAACCCTCGACCAATCAGATTCAGTCCAGAAGGGATTTCATGATGCACTAAGATGTTGTGGTAGATGTTCTTGTTCATGATACCGTCAATTTTCACTAATTTGCCCACGCCGTTTCCACAAATTGAACCCCATACCATAATGGAGTCTCCACTGTGTTTCACTGTGGGTTTCAATGCATCTGGCATCAAAACGTTCTCCAGCTTTTCTGCAGACATAAACACAACGATTCTGACCGAAGACTTCAAACTTGGATTTGTCTGTCCAGAGTACCTTCTTACAGTCCAGTGTTTGTGCTCCCTGGCAAGTCTGAGGCATTTCTGGATGTTTGCAGGCCTCAATACTGGCTTCTTAGCAGCTAGTCTTCCCTTTAAGCCTTGTTCCATCAGTCGTCTGCTTTTGGTCATTCTGGAGACTTTCTCAGACTCTCATCTAGAAGCATTTATCTCTTCCTGAAGATCAGCTGTGGTCTTCCTTTTGTCTCTAGTACTTCAAATCTTGAGGTGTCTGACATCTGCTTCAGTTAACTTTGGTTTCCTGCCTCTTCCTTGGCACATTTTGTAAATACCAGTCTCGGCAGTGGACTCCAAAGCAGACTTGACCAAAGCAGACTTGACCACACTGTGAGGACACTTTATGTCTTTCCCTATTTGTCTCAGAGACCATCCAGCATCATGAAGAGCTTTAATGTGGACTCTTTCATTTTCAGTGAACTCTCGACGTTTTACCATTTTGAACAGGAACGAGGAATTTCAAACTGAATTCACCTTTTTATATCCACATTTGAGCCACTGGGCTTCTCTGAAAAGTCAGAAATGAATCAAACATAACATTCAACCACTAAAACTCATTTTTCTGTTCAGGAATGCAGGTAAATAACTATAATTTGACATTCTGATCAAGAAATAATAATGTGCTTTACTATTTTTTCTTTTCTTTTTTTTTTGTAAAACAGTAAATTTGAAAATTCATGGATAACAATAATAATTATATTTTTGCATTAAAATAAATAAATCTGGTTGTATCAGGCACCACAACGTTAGCAGAAGATCCTTTTAAGTCCTGTAAGTTGCGAGGTGGGGCCTCCATGGATCTGACTTGTTTGTCCAGCACATCCCACAGATGCTCGATTGGAGATCTGGGGAATTTGGAGGCCAAGGCAACACCTCAAACTCATTATTGTGTTCCTCAAACCATTCCTGAACCATTTTTGCTTTGTGGCAGGGCACATTGTCCTGCTGAAAGAGACCACTGCCATCAGGGAATACTGATGGCAGTGCACCTTGTAATTTACTAGGTATTATGTTCTGCGCAGTGTGTACCTTCCGCTTTTAGGTAATGGGCACCTGTGACTACCATATTCAAACTGCACTTTGTAATTTAATCGTGATGATTGTTATTATTTTTAATCTTAGTCTGATGATGTTGTATATTAACTTGCACTGATGATTTATTTATGACGTCTGTCTTTTATGTCAAAGACTACAGATGGAAATTAGCTTTCCTGCTAAATCTGGTGCAGCCATCTTTTTATTTCCCTGAAATGATTAATGCCACTGCACGCTGTCCTGTTATAAATTAAATAAACTAAACTAAACTGTTTCCATGAAAGGGTGTACATGGTCTGCAACAATGCTTAGGTAGGTGGTACGTGTCAAATTAACATCCACGTGGATGGCAGGACCCAAGGTTCCCCAGCAGAACATTGACCAAAGCATCACACTGCCTCTGACAGGTTCCCCAGGTACCCGGCCATCCACGTGATGTAAAAGAAAACATGATTCATCAGACCAGGACACCTTCTTCCATTGCTCTGTGGTCCAGTTCTGATGTTCACGTGCCCATTGTTGGTGCTTTTGGTGGTGGACAGGGGTCAGCATGTGCACCCTGACTGGTCTGCAGCTATGCAGCCACATACACAACAAACTGAGATGCCCTGTGTATTCTGACACCAGTCTATCAGAACCAGCATTAACTTCTTCAGCAATTTGAGCTACAGTAGCTCGTCTGTTGGATCAGACCACACGGGCCAGCCTTCGATCCCCACGTACATCAGTGAGCCTTGGCCGCCCATGGCCCTGTTGCCGGTTCACCACTGTTTTGTCCTGCAGCAGCTACGACCCATCTAGTCTGTGGTGGTGAAATCAAGTGTGATGGATTACATCACGTGATGTCTGACTGTACTGTGAACACACACACACCTGAGACAACTGATAGATCTGATAAGGTGAAGAATTATTGGGAGTGTTTCAGTCACATGACTCATATGAAATGAAGTAAACTGTTGGCATCGGTGTCATATTACAATACCCAGCCCTACTGTTTAGTGTGTGTGTGTGTCTTTACTGTGGTCTTCTACTGTGTGACTCTACTGTGTGTGTGTGTGTGTGTGTGTGTGTGTGTGTGTGTGTGTGTGTGTGTGTGTCCTCAGAGTGTCCAAACTGTCAGTTTGTCTTCAGTCTGTCTAAAGGAGGATGTCTTCACTTCACCTGCAGTCAGTGTCAACATCAGTTCTGTGGAGGCTGCAGTCAGACATTCACCCCTGGAGCTGTGAGTCATATCTACTGTCATCTACTGTCCTCTACTGACACATCTACTCTTTCTCCTGTCACTTTCTACTGTTTCTACTGTAATCTCCACCCTCGATCACTACTGCACAGACTCTGGCTCCAGATGAGGTCAGCAGAACAAGATGGCGGCGCTTGTATCAGGGATATTTTGGACTGACTTTTGGAGATGCAGCAGACATCTTTATTTGCTGTCTGTGGTTTTAATGTCTCATGTGGTCTCTTCTGTCCTGAGGCCTGTGGGTTCTCCGCTGACTGTGGGACTAAAGGTCTCCATGCCCACCACCCCAGAGACTGTCTGTACCACCTGAGAGACTGGAGCGTGCCCCGCTTACACCTGCTGCTGCAGGTAAGAACATCTGACAGCTCCGGTGTGTGCAGGTGACCTGTGGATGGGACTGATGATGTGTATGATGTCTCTCAGTATTACAGAGTGCCTCCTACCTGGTTGGAACCAGCCAGTGGCAGTTCAGCTGCCACCAATCAGGCAGGTAAGTCTCTCTGTCCTCTCCCAGTTTGAATCCATTCTCTCCCAGTTTGATGATGTTGATCATGATGATGTTGATCTTCAGGTGTGTGTTTGGTTCTGGAGCTCAGAGACGATGGCAGCAGACGGGAGGAGCCGTGTGGACGACCTGCAGCAGCTGAATACAGAGGATACTGCCAGTAAGACTTCATTTTACTGAATGTGACAGAATCTGACAGCTCATCAATGTCAATAATAACATGAGTATAAAAGTACAAGATGGAAACAGGCTGAATTTGAACCAAAATGATCATTTACATCTGTAGTCCCTCTGACATAAATATACAGACACAAATATTAATGTACAGACACAAATGTACATTAGACAGGTTTAAAAAAGTCATACTTTGTGCATCCAGGTCACTGCTCCCAGTACAGACTACTGGTCTGCTCCCAGCCTGAATATTAAGAGTTCACCTGTACAGGTCTGTCTTGTCTCTCCTGACAGGTTGCACTATAAGGAGCGTTTGGTGGAGCTCATTAACCGTTGCCACGGCGACCCAGCTGTCCTCTTCAACTCAGCAGAGATGATGGCGGAGCTACAACGATGGCACGTCGCCATGCCAACTAGGAAACAAGACGAACCAGAGCCGCTGTATGCACACCGACTCCGCCTGGTTAGTGACATCATCATTATCATCATGATAAAAATGACACAACAAACTTGAACTCACCTTGATTAACCCTTAACTCCCCCTGAAAACAGATCCTTCATTTATCCTTTAATTTATAAAACTAAACCCTTAAAAAAATAACCTTAAATTGTAACGTGGTGGGAACTGAATACTTACAGCACAGGCCACATGGTCACTACTAACACTGGTTTGATCCCAGCTGGCGAATTTTTGTTACATGTCACACCTGTCTGCTTCTTCACCAGTCATGGCCCAATAATGCAATAATGCAAAAGATTTTAAAGGCTTCATGAATTTCCCCTTAAGTTCCACCTGAATGTGAAATATTTGACAAATCCATGAATAATGAGTTTAAGGTGTTATGAATGTTATGAATGAATGTAGGACTCTGAATCATTTTCAGCTGATAGAAAATGAGATTTTCATTCAATTCTGATTAAACGGGTTTACCACATCTGGACAAATTATTGGAAACAGTCATGAATAAGACTACATTAAGGAGTTTCTAAAGGGTTTTCTGTATTTATTAAGATGTTTTAAGGGGTAAAAATGTCTGAAAATTTATGAAACAACTGTAAAGTCAATTTTATATTACAAAGATGCTTTTTTCAGCTAAGGAGCACATTGAGGGCAAATATTTGGGGTTAATTAAGGGTTTTATAAATGGTTTGGTGCTTTGGTTTAAGGGTAAAAATGTGTTTTTAGGGGGAAAATTAACTTCACGTTCACAAAACAAAAGCAGTAGATACCACCTAATTTGTTTTGTAAAAATTTCACATTTTGAATTAAGGCACAAATTCAGGGATTTATTGATGGATTGATCAATAAAGTATAGTAAAGGCTTTTTAGAAGATTTTCTGTTTCAGTTAAGGGGTATGAGGAGGTAAAACACCTTAAAATTGAGGAAGCACCTTGTAAGCTATCTCTTTATTGTAGCATTAAGGCACTTTTAAGTAATCAGTTAAGGGATGGCTTTTATATCACTTGGTGTATTTTAAGGGTTTTTTAACCCCTTAAAATCACCACACTGTGTAATACCTTCATTGGAACTTTAATGACCCCCTTACAGTCCATTAAACTGCATCTTTAAAGGGTTAATTTAAGTTAAATCCAGCTGATAATCATCCTTAACTCACCGCCTCCCTTCAGCCAATCACAGTGCAGGATCCTGTGTGTCTCCTCAGACTCTGACCAATAGTGTTCCACTGAGGAAGCAGCGACACTCTCCACTCAAACTCAATGATGCCTTCTGCCCTCTGACCCCTGCTGCTCCTGGAGCTCCGCCTCCTCACCTGCTGCTCAGTGACTGACTGACTCCGCCCACTGTGTACATGGCAGCCAATGAGGAGGCAGTGTTCCATGTCAACATAGTAACCACTAACTTTTATTTTAAAGTGGAAGTTTTGAAATGAAGTGTACTTCTTACCTGACCCACATCAGTGATGTCACAGCAGATGTCATTACAGGTGTTTAGTGACATCACAGACGGGGGTGTGGTTAACTCTTCTGGGCTGAACTTATAAAAAACTAACGAGACTCACCTGTCTCAATCTCAGTTACATCATCAGTCTGCTGTTTAAAGTCCACTGGCTCCTGATAGGCCCATTAGTTGCCGTGGAAACAGCCAAAGAAGTGACCAGAGTTCAATAGAAGAAGAAAGAAAAGGGACCAAACATGGATGGAGCAGCCAATCAGAGCTGGACTGATCTTCACCTTAACAAACTAATGATGTTAATCAGTATTTAAGTATCCTCTTCTGTTTTGGTCAGTGTTAGCACCTGTTAGCGTGTGTTAGCAACTTGTTAGCGTTTGTTAGCACGTGTTAGCACTTGTTAGCATGTGTTTGCAGGAAAATCAGTATCGTCTGCTTTAGTTCCTTCTGCACTTTAACTGTTTGAATAAATCTGTTAATATTAATAAATATCTGAAACACGTTTTAGCTTCCTCTATTCTGTTTCCAAGATGACCTAGCTGTTTCAAAATAATATACATTTGTTAAATGTTTAGTTTATATCAAATCAATTCAAAGAGGCTTTATTGGAATGACCATAACAAAACAGTATTGTATATTCAGAATACAAAATAGACAAATAAAACACAGGCAGTAAACAAAACATAATGTTACAGTAACATTAAAGTGGTAGCAGGAACAGGAAACTAAACATAACTGATGGATATCAGCAAATATATATATATATATATATATATATATATATATACAGCATATATACACACACACACACACATATATATATACATATACACACATATATATATACATATACATATACATATATATATTTGAAAGAATCCCCTTCTCGCCCCGCCTGGGGCGGTATTGTGCCTCCTTCAAGCTCGGGTCCTCTACCAGACGCCTGGGACCTTGAAGATCTGCGCAGGATCTTAGCTGTTCCCAGGAGTGCGCTCTTCTGGACAGAGATCTCAGATGTTCTTCCTGGTATCTGCTGGAGCCATTCTCCCAGCTTGGGGGTTACCGCTCCAAGTGCCCCGATCACTACTGGGACCACTTTTGCCTTTACACCCCACATCTTCTCCAACTCCTCCATGAGACCCTGGTATTTCTCCAGCTTCTCGTGCTCTTTCTTCCTGATGTTACTGTCACTTGGGATCGCTACATCCACCACTGTGACTGTCTTCTGTTCTTTGTCTACCACCACTATGTCCTGTTGGTTCACCATCACCAGTTTGTCTTGACCTTGATCCTGGGACCTCCAGCCCATACTCAGTACAGATGTTCCTTTATATGATGTTAGCCACCTGGTTATGACGCTCCATGTATGCCTTCCCTGCCAGTATCTTACACCCTGCTGTTATGTGCTGGATTGTCTCAGGGGCATCTTTGCACAGCCTGCACCTGGGGTCTTGTCTGATGTGGTAGATCCCAGCCTCTGTTGACCTTGTGTTCAGGGCTTGCTCTTGTGCGGCCATGATCAGTGCCTCTGTGCTGTCTTTCAGTCCAGCCTTTTCCAGCCACTGGTATGTTTTCGCTATG
>JAJHUR010139205.1:0-24436 GCA_027495735.1 Lutjanus campechanus
AACCCCAGAGAGGGTTCTGGGTGGAACCATTACACTATAGAAGGGTTCTCTGTAGAACCTCTCATAGGGGGCTCTGAAACCTCACTAAGATGGTTCTAAGTATAACTCTTTATGATGGGTTCTAGGCGGATCTCTCTGAAAGGGTTCCAAGTGGAACCTTTATAAAAGCTTCTAGAAGGAACTGAAAAGGGTTCTTCAGCTTTATTTCAAAGAGTGTAAAAACACAAATTCTCACTCTTTCTTTCACACCCTCACTCACACACACACACACAAAGTAGCTTTTTGTGGAGTCTCCAAAGACAGAGTAATGCTGCACTACTTTCTGTGCACTTGATCTTAAGCCCCTGTGGAAATGGGAGTGTGAGTGTGTGTGCGTGTGTGTGTGCATGTGTGTGTGTGAGTGTGTGTGTGTGTGTGTGTGTGTGTCCGCCTGTGCCTGTTTGTGTAAATGAGTAGCATGTGTGTGAAACCATGCACTGTTAGAGTGGGTCACTGCAGCGCTGTATGTGTGAGGGTGTGCGTGCGTGTGTGCGTGGGTGTGTGTCTCTACATATTTAAGAGGAAGACTCAGCACTTAGCATATTTCTGAATTTCCCAGAAATAAGGGACAGAGAAAGAAAGATGGATAATATTCCCCTAGATTTATCTTTCCCCTCACGCTTTGTTCTTACAAAGTTCACCACTGCCACCGGAGAGACTTCAATGGGAAAGAGAAGTTTCTTATAAAACAGGAGATTCCATCGGAAGTCCCTTAAAGAGCAGGTTGGCTCTCACAAAGGAGAGGAAGTGGGACACTTACTAGCATTTCTCTTCCATTTCCTTTTCCATTTTTCAAGTGCTGGACAATCTATTCTAGGAAGATGTTATCTCCATCTATTTGAGACCTTTTATTGTGTGCAATGAGCCCACGACTCCAGGAAAAGGTCTGGTGCTCTCATAATTTTCAATATTTCAAAACTATTGGGGCAGATATCTTGTTTTGGGGGGTTAAAAAAAAGCAGAGAAAGAAGCCCAGTCAGTGTTTCAAGCCGCCCTTTGTATAAAATTAAAGCAAAACTAGAAATAATATGTTCTTTATTAGACAGTAGACACTAGTGAGTAAGCAGAGACACATTACAGCAGAACTGTACTGTAGTGTATTATTTACCCTTTTAGACCCTTATTAGAATTTATTAGAGGGTAATTTAGGATAATTTAATAATCTAATAAAGGATCTTATCTCAGATTTTTACATCATAATGTTGTCAAACTGTTTTATGGGCTGTAAATTACAGTAAATAGTACACTATAAAAAATCCTACAGGAATTTAGTGCAATCACATGATCTATTCTCATTTCACTTATTGCAAATACACATAGGTTTATTTATTCAAGTTAATAAAAAACTACATGATATATGATCGGTAGACTTCCCAGCATGCATTGTTTGAAAGTTAAAACTTTCTTGAGACTACTTTTTTATAGTTTGAAGAAAACATTTGTAATGAAACTTTCTGTGTGTCTCTAATAGACTTCAAGATAAGTTATGGTTGCTTGTTTTCACAATAATGATAACACTGACTTCAGTCCCCTTATAATTTTAATTTAATACATTCACAAGGAGCAGTTTCACACTTTGTGTTTGTCCCAATGCTGGAACAAAGCAGCTCCATCAGGAGCAGCTGTAGCTGTAAATTATTTACGTGAAATGAAGTAGATTTCAAATGGAAAAAATGTAAAAGAAATTCATACTTGTATGCAGTGTTTGTCAGTGTAACTGAACAGGTGTTGGTTCAACTTAATATTTTTAGCTCATTGAACTGAATTAATATCAAGTTTATCTGACAAGTAAAGTCTATTTGTTTTGAATCATTATAAAATTACATTAACATGTCTTTTCAAATTGAATCAACTTAAAATTTTAAAGAAGAACAATAACTTTTAAAAGTTAAAACAAATAATTTATTTTTATAGTGTATACTTCAAATGGTGTCCTGATTCATCATACAGCAGCAAGAGGCAGTATGTAGATCTGGTTGCACACACATGAATACAGACATACTGTACACCCACCTGCAGCTCTTATTCAGAAAGTCTTACATAAAATGGGCAAATGAGTGCTATAACGAGGACACTTTGACTGATGTGACCATTATACTTTCATTTTCTGTTCGTGAAACAGTCTGTCTGAGCTGTCTGACTCCCCACACACACTTCGACCCATCATCTCACCCCATTACTGTACCTCAAACCACTGCCCGTGCGACTGCATCTTCAGCACCACGCAAGGGTCGGGTTTGGAGAGAGCGTCGCGGTCTGAGATGCCCCGGCAGGCCACTCTCAGCTCCACTTTGGTCAGGCATGGGGAGCTGATGAAGCCCAACGTAGCCTCTGCAGACTCGTAGATGTTACTCATGCTGAACTCACAATCACACACTGAGAGGAGAGGGAGAGAGGATATAAAAGACAAGGTTACCTGACTGATAGAGAGTAGGGCTGTATATTGGCAAGAATGTGGTGATAAGATACATCTCACAGTACAGAGGTTACAATTCAATATACTGTAATATAATGCAATACAGTGAGCAAGGTGATAAATTGCTGTTTTTTAAATTTAATTTTAGGAAAACTGACATAGCATAGAGAGCTCACCACCATATGAATAAATAATCAGAACAATGCAGATGGATAACAGCACTGGTTCCTGGCAGCTGGGGTTTAAACACAACACACAATGCACTGCCACAAATCTTTGCACGTATCAGAAAATCATGTATGGATTAATCACCACTAAGAATTTAACCAGTTAATAAAGTATGAATTGATGATTAATTGATCGTCTTGAAATGGTCGTAATTGTGCCTCGTTTAACATTGTTTTGTCTGGCGAAACCATTTGTTTAATAGGGAAACATACACTTAAACATGGAATGAAGAAAAAAGAAGAGAAAAACTAGAAAAAAATGAGAAAAATTTGTTTTGTATCTTATTAATGATTAATGGTTAATCGATTGTTAGCATTTTCAGCTACCAGTTAAGGCACATGCACAGAATCTGCAAACCTGATCACGATAAAGTGTTTTGAAAATCTTTATTATAACAACACATAATATCACAACACTCAAGTGTACCAACATTTTGTTACATACCTAATAGCAGGGTTGCACATTTTCAGCATTTTCTTTAACTGATAGTTGAAAATGCTAACGATTAATTAAGTAATTAATCATTAATCTTTCTTTTTCTCATATTCTTTTTTTCTCAGTATAAGTTTAAGTTTCTTTATTCAGCAAATGGCTCCACCAGACAAAACAATGTCAAATGCAAATCATGTCCATTTCTAAACTATCAGTTAATTATCAATTAATACATTTTTAAATCTTTAATTTCAATTTAAGCACTTCAATTCTTGATTTATGATAGATACATGGATAGATAGATGCAGATAGAAACTCTGCAGTCCATTTAAACTGTTGTTTGCTTTGACTTGAGCAGATGCAGTGGCCCTGACTAAGCAGGCAGTACTCAAACTGTTCAAGGTCAGGACTCTGAAGCCACTGAAAATCACACAAGGTCCCCAAATACACACAAATGCACAATCTGTACTGTATAAACACAAACACACATAATAACACATTTACACATGTCAACGCAGACACACATTTGGATGTATGTGCACATCCTGCATACAGAACAGCACAAACAAACAAATGCGCACACTCACACACACACACACACACACACACACACACACACACACACACACATACAGTGTGCTCTGCTGAGTAACCAGAACAAATGTGCAGTTTTCTACTCAGGTTTCCACAGGGTGGATACTGTTCAAAGTCCCTAAATAGAATACTGTCAAGCACCTAATCGCTGTGAAACAGACAATTTTCCCATGATAATGTGAAATGGACCGTTACAGTAATTATCACAAAATGAGTTTAAATCACATTTTACAGTAACCCATCATCACAACAGAGGCTGAAAATATCTGCCACTTTTCATTTGTTTCAAGGTGAGAGATCTTGTATTCCCACACCGCTAATTCCTCCAAAACTAAACCACACATTAATTTCAGTCCAGGAAATGTGTTAGCAGAAAACATCTCACAGGAGCAATGGTGGTCAATATCACATACGCATGGTAATAACATTTAACGTGTTACAAGGGATAACTCTCTTGATTTTAAAGGTCCTACGCAACTGCCAGCCTCCCACACAGGTGTTTTCAATTATTCTGCTTAATTAAACCTTGATTCTGTGTGGGCGTGTGCAGACTCAGCTTGATTGTCATCTTCCTCACCCCCCGGTTAGTGTTGTTGCACCTGTTTGAGCAGAAAAACATACCGGTGCACCTTAATAGCCCTTAATATGGACTCACATGACTTCATGTAATTCCCAGTATAACTCCACCCACCAAGCGCTCCAAGCTTGTAATTATCCAGAAGTACTGATAACATCATGTGTTTGTGCAGGAACTTTTAAGGAACAGTTTGAATAGTTAGTTAGCGTAGCATGAGGACTGGAAACAGCTAGCCTGGCTCTGTCTAAAGGCTAAAAAATGTCTGCCTATACCACCTTTAAAGCTATAGTAAGTGTGCTACGTGTACTTACATTATCTCACACGTTTCCAACAATATTCAGAAACAGATCAAATCTGTAATTTATTTAAGGTATCATCATCAAATCATGTCTTCATTGTTGTTTTAATGTGAGAGAGACCCCTAGCAGCAGTATTTACATATTGGAGTAAATCAAAGATTTCTGATTTTGTCATAGTGGTTACGTTCTACAGCATAAAAAAACACACCCACACCTCAGCACAAGACTGTATTCTGGATTGGAACCTTCATCCTACAGCTGTGTCCTCAGTCCGCTCTGCCTGAGTGTGTGTGTGTGTGTGTGTGTGTGTGTGTGTGTGTGTGTGTGTGTGTGCGTATCTCTCTCTGCAGCTTTCACAGAGAGAGAGCAGAGAAAGGAGACGGTAGTGTAACTGTTTGTCCTTACATTTTTATAGAGTCCTGATCTCAAAACCTGCGTGCTCTCATTGGCTGTGAGAGTGAGTGTGGATATTGTCAGTCAGGAGATATTTAGCAAGGGGATTGTGGTGGATAAATGGATCAAACAAGGGACTGTTACCCAGGAGACTGGGCTTCGTGTCCTATTTGAGGTTTTTTTGGACTAATTATTTTCAGTAGGGCTGCAAGATGTGGTATTTTGACTGGAACTGTGATAATGGATATGATCAATACCAAAAAACACGTCTTCTTTCATCTGGAGAACAGGATGCCAGGGCATGTATGCAGAACTACAATTTCTAATTATATTGCCGTTTTCACACGCATTTTTACTTTTTCCAAAAAAAATGGAATTTGGCTTCGGTTCTGTGATTTTGACGCTGCACGTTGCCATACTGCAGTTTCAGTAATATTGCCATTAATTGTGCATCTCTAATTTCCATCACAGTTTGGTTAGGTTTAGGGAAGAAAACTACTTGGCTAAGTTGGATAGGTTTAAGAAAATATCATTTATTTTTAAAATAGACCTTTTCACAACATCAGAAAGGCGGAACATCTATTCATTGGCAGACCAGGCCGTGTCCTACCCCGTATGGATCTGCATTTTTGATTTGGCACAGGCTTTTTTTTCTATACGATGCCCTTCCTGATGTAACCCAACCCAGGCTTTTTTTTTTTTGCAATTTGTGAATGCACTGGCTTTTGTACCCCAATAGCTAAGGAACTGAAGTACAATGTCTTGCCCAAGAACAACTGGACATATGGCCAGGGGGAAGTGGGGATAAAACTGACGACCTTGCAAACATTATATTTTATTGCTCTATTTTGTACAAAAACGTTTGAGGGAGCTTTCGATGGGTTTTGCTAAGCTAAGCTAACCATCTCCTGACTGTAGCTTTTATATTTAATGGTAAGATATGAAAGTGGTATCGACCTTCTCATTGAAAAATAACTTACAGCAGTACACTTAAAAAGGCACTGTAGCATCATCATAATACTGTACCCTCCCAACAAGCCTATTTCTAAAGCAGGATCCAGCTGACACTTAGTTAAACCAAGCTATGAATTACTGTTACACTGGAGACACTGCATCGCATGTATAATTCATCTCAAAATGCATGGATCCACTGTTCCAGCCCATAATGTACACTGAGAACTGGGTTGAAACCTCGGGTAGCCTCAAGTCCAGTTAGTCCAAACTAAAGGATAACCGCAGGTCTGATGTGCAGGATGGTACAAACTGAATATTAATGCTGCGGTCTAGTAGTATCATCCTTAGGGAACGAAGCTCTCAGAACTGGGTCTGACTCTGACCTGAATGTCTCTCACTCTCCCTCTCTCTCTCTCTGTCTTCCATAATTCATGTTCGATGTGTGTGTTGGCTGCTGGTGATTATTTTTAGCTAAGCACACTGAATGGGCCACCGTACACAGAGAAATGGACGTGGACGGAGCCACGGGGCAGGTGTGTGACATACAGCAGACCTGTGTGTAGGTGGCGTGTAGTTCCGTATGAGCAGCCCTCTGCATGGTGGTACATTTCTGCCTCTGTGTGTGTGTGTGTGTGTGCACACGCGTGAAGCAGCAGATGCCTGCCTGTTCCGGCTGACAGCAGATGACACTGATAGTGACGGAGGATGTGGAAGATTTCTGCAGCGACTGTATAAGAGCTCGTCAGTTGTCACATGCGTTGCACATTGCCGGAGCCAAAGGTGACAATGAGTTTTCATATCACACTTCGTCACAGGATCTTGCAACAACTTCTTGGGGAGAAAAAGTCGCAAATACTGGTTTATCCGAGGCTGACAACTGGTTCATTTTGATATTTATGTGCTGTCTGTATTTTAGGCGTGGGTGGATGTTCAAACACCTGACTGTTAGATAGCAGTTATGTTATCTATCGTCACTGTTCTGATTACATAAAAAAAGTTAACTTTAAACTCAGAAATGATGCATATGGTGATGATGTTCTTTATATTATGACAGTTTTCCTGAACTTAGATTTAAAAATAGACTTTTTTTCTTCTTTCTTTTTTATTCTTTATGAAATTAAACTGAATACAGTTGGGTTGTGACTAAAACAAGATATTTGAGGATGTCATCTTGGGCTTTGGGAAACACTGATCAACATTTTTCAACATTTTATTTCAACATTTTATGGACCAAACAACTAACTGATTAACTGACCTGGACAGGAGTCACATTGTATTGCCAGCATGTGTGTTTGAGAGAAAGACAGGGGGAAGAGAAGGAAGGTGGAAGTTGGAATATTGCATGCGATGTTTCTGTAAGTCATTAATAACTTGGAACGCTGTTTTGTCACTTGACCCACCCAGCCGAACCCGTTTTTAATCACATTGTTAAAATGTGGAAATATATGGGGGTGTCTCATCCCTCTCACTGACAGCAGTGATTGAGTTAAAGTCATGCTTCGGTTCAGCTGAACAGAGAAATGTGTGGCTGAGTCTGAGTCCACCCCGCCGCCAAAGCTTCGAATATTTGCTTTTGTTGATCACAACTGAAGCTTTGAAGCCCAAAATACGGCAGTCAGGACAGCCCTAATTAAGATGCATTGATAATTGTTTTAGAATTGCATCGTGGCCTTATGAATCTGAATCTGAATCAAATGGTGCGGTGCCTAGAGATTCCTTCCACTACTGCATTTGTGAGGATGGTTTATAGGCATAATATGCAACATTATCTTAAACAGTGTATAGACCCATACAAACATAATCCTTGTCAACCAACACTAATGATCCACTAGAAGTGTGTGTTGGTGGCTGTATCTGCAGAGACCCTGCCCTCTGCCTGTGTTTCCTTATTTTGATCTGCTCAGACGTTTAACCAACCCAAAACGTTGGGTTGGGCATTTGACGCACTGGGAACTCAGCTATCTTTCTGGCGAGCTTACAAACAGCTTGGTCAAATCATGCTGATTCTACCTTTAAGTATTAGGGGTTGCACTTGATAAATGTTGTTGCTTTTCCTCCAATTGTAGAAAGAAACACTCACAGGAAATTTCTTATCAAACATTTGACAAGAAATATGACTGCAGGGGATTTCAATGTGTCACTGCTTTACTGTTTGACTGTTGAAAATTGCAGAATGAAAGTGTGCTCTGAAATTTGTGTGTAAATCAAAATGACACCCGACACACAAGAACCAAGATAGTAATGATTGATTGCTAGGCAGTGTACGATATCTTAAAATCATTCCAAGGCTCCTCACTGTCAGCTCTCATCCTCCACACTGTGACAATCAATCATCGAGGAGCACAACCCTTGACTGTGTGTCTGTGTGCGTGTGTGTGTGTGTGTGTGTGTGTAATATGTGTGTGACGATTCACCTTCACATGTTGACGTGTGTGTAAAGTGACTGTGACAGATGTGATACTAATGACTCAGCCACAGGAAGGTCCGTAACACTCAAGTACACTGTAATTGTCCGGTCACATATTGATTAACAGACAAAGAGGAGTAACATCACCATCCAGCCACAGCACACAGGCCCGAGCTGAAGAACTACTGTATGTGACATGTTATGCAACCCTATGTGGAATATTAATCACAGCAGGTGCTAAGCTGAAAGTGTGGACACATAAAAGGCAGCTGGGTGCAAGAAAAGACAGAGAGGAGTATCAGAAGTGAAGCAGTCTGCTGTTGCGAACTCTCGGTGTTATTAGAGCTGACACAGAGAGAGAAGCAGTGAGAGAGAGGGAGACAGAGGGGGGATTAGAGAGATGGAGTGAGAGGGAAAACTGGAGGAAGGCAAAGGCAAGTGAGAGTGAATGAAGCAGATAGAGGGGAGAGAGGGACAGAGAATGAAGCGGATCTTCCCCTCTCACAGGGCTTATCTTGTCTGCTTGCACTCCAGCAGAATGAAATTAAAGCAGAGGCTTTCTAAGAGGAGCCTACAAGGTATTTTCCAGTATTTTCCCAAAGAAAGAATGTCTCAAGTCACATGTGGATTTCTTCAGAATCATATTTTGTTGCCCGGTGGTAAAAAATAAATAAATATAGTTTTATGGTCTCTCTTTTATTCTACAGAATGGTTCATAAACCCACAAAGTCACACAGTCACTGATAAATACAATGAATATGAAGCAGATGTTTTCTTACAGCTGTGTCAGGCTATAAACATCTGATGTCATCATATATGTCTGTCACTAACAGTACAGCACAACACAGAAAAATGTCCAGTGCAAATGTTTGGAATAGCACCGGGTAGGTAAGGCATGCACCATCCCGGCTACTGCTGCTCTCTCCTGCAGGGAGAAAACTCACCTCAACGACCTGGAGAAAAGATCCGAGCGGAGCCGAGCAACTTCACCGCCGTTTACTTGACAATCACGGATACCTCGCCGCCTCCGGACCCATCTCCCTCTCCTCACTCTCTTTGTCTATATGTTTTCCTCAATCCCCCTACACTGCAGAGCTCAGCCGGTTTGGCGCTGACAGCCAAACAGAGATGCTTCTTTCTGAATTCCCACCGGGCGAGCGCGGTGAGGAAGGATGCGCTCCGTGCGCCTGGGTTTACTCTGGGTGAGAGATGGGGAGGAGGAGGGAGAGAAGGAGGAGGAGGAGGACGGTGCGCCACTTAACTGGAGTTTGTAATCCGCTGGCTCCATCGGGGGCCGCAGAGAGCGCACCGTACTCAGGGACCACAGGGCTCCCAGCACAGTGCACCAGCGCCATCTCGTGGTGATTGCAGTCAACTGACACTGATAAAATTGATTTTCTGCTCCTCAGCTTTTGATTGGCTGCGATGCGCCTCAGTGGTTTTATAATAAGCGATGACCGCACACCTGAGACCACTTGGGAGTTAAATTAAAGTTCACACTTTTCACCTGATGCATTGGTTCAGATGACTTAAGATGTATGAGACGATTTGAAACAGAAATAAAGTGAAAATAATCGGTGGTCCCAAGTCCCATTTATCTTTTCAATGTTTTTAATCTATTTTTGTCTGTTTTATTATTTATATTTTAGTGTAGGGGGGACCAGGGGCTATTGTAACGTTTCTCACATTTCCCTTCAACAAACACTCACACACTACTTGAGACACAGTAGTTAACTTTTGATAAACATATATATGTGCAATAATTGAAAATATTAATCATAACTAATGAACTGATATAATACATTGATATATTTTCACCAATAAGGACAAAAACAAATTCAAAGCAAGAAGTCAGTGTGTTACAATTGATCAGTGAGTTAAGAGAAACAGCCATGTTTTCAGCTTTGTGGCAATGCCTTTCTCAGGTGACCCAGTGGCTTGGGGGGGGGGATAATTTTGAAGATGGTTGAAGATGTTAGTGGGATTTTTCAGAGGGCAGTGTGTTTATATGGTCCATGCTGAGGAGGCTGTACCCCCTTGAGTCATGTTGTAATGTTGCAAAGTTGTTCCTGCAATAAAGCGAGCTCAACTGAGGATGGTGTTTCTGCATCTTGCAGTTGATATCTGAAGATATCATAGGCTTAAAAGATGTTGTAAGAGGGCCTGTAAAAGCAAACTAACTAGCTAACCTTCATCAATTGAGCTAGTCACATTCGATAACAATAATCAGCAAAACACAAGCTAGCTGGCTCACTAATGAATGATGCAGATTAGCCAATTAGCTGGTGTTTTACTGATAGAAGCTCACTTACAATGTGACTAGCCTATATGCCCCTTTTACAGGCCCCCCAGCAACATCTTGTAACCATCTTCAACATTTGGTTAGACGAGCTTAGAACATAGCATATCGAAGTACAAATAACAGGAAAGTAGAAAGCTGACTGAGGTTCTGCCGGATACCAAGCTTGCTCAGCTGTCATTGGAGCACATTTTGTTTTAATCAATAACCTTCAGATGAAATAAATGTAAGTTTAAATATAGTCATCTAAACCTTAGACAGAAAAAAATTGTAAACATCCGCAAAAGTACCTTTCATATCTCAAAATAATTTTTTGCTAAAAACTTCTGCAGATGTGAAATGATCCTGCTCCTTTTCTACAGACAGAGATATAAACCTACTGAGTGTGTGTAGAGTAAGTGACATCACTCTAGCTCATTCTGGAGTGAAGGAATTGAGTGTGGCACAATGGCCCCCTGACACAATTGCCCCCAGTCTCCCTCGTTGGTTTCCAGTCTGGTCATCCGCTGTCAGTCAGAACTCCACAAACTCGTCTAAGTGCTAAGTGCTATTCAAATAAATGTTGACTGACCGCGCTAAACACTCACTGACTTCTAACATACTAACAACTAAATGAGCATATTTATCTGCACTTACACATTAAATAGAGCTGCATTAATTATTGGAATGATTAACTTGTTTTCAGAATCAGGGTTTATTGCCGAGGATGTATTCACATACCAGAATTTGCTGTGGTGCATATGCTGGTGCATAAAAATGAACAAAGTACAAGAAAATTATAAATAAAGATGAATGCCGTGAGGCAAGAATGATAAATAGAAAAACAGAAAAGTGTAGATAACAAATGAAATTATTTTATCAAAACCTTGAAGAAAACATGTACAAAATGATGTAATTTAAATGAAGAACCTGTGCAGTGTTAATGTAATGCCATGATACAGTAATGTTAATGTGGAGAGGGGGCGAGGATGTGACAGTCGATGTCAGAGGGGGTCCAGGCCTTATATGATAAGTTTTACTTGTCATATTATCTTGTCTAAACCTTTTCTAAAATCTGCAGCTCTTTATCTCAGTATCTAATAGAGTCTGTGCATAATAGACTAGTCAGTTTGAAGCGCATCCAATTCCTACATGGCATTACCATTTTATCTCTATCCTGTAGGCTTAGGCACGGTGCCACATTATTCACAAATCAAGGCATTGATTTAGGATGCAACAATTTTAAGAGGGTATTTTGTCTGAAACCGATTTGTGTGGCTCTTTTGAACGCAAAGCATTTATGCTGATAATATATTCTGATAAATCAGCCAGGACAAGCTTAAACTGTAGCAACATAGTCTGTTTTATAATAGCATATAATGGTAATGGACCTTTTTTACAGCAGCCGTTTTAACATGAAATGTAGGTTAAACAGACATGTTGCCAATGATACTGATTAAGATTCTGTTCAAGTCAGGTCAAACAGAGTCAGTGTGCTGTTATTGTGCATCTTGGCTCACTGGAAAGGCTCTGCTACACTAAATGGAACAGGGCCTTAATTAGTATAATTGGTAACACATGTGATTACGCCTCTGTTTCACATCAATGTGGCTGCTGTGCAAAAAGGTCTGTGGTTTGTACTACCACACTATTTGGCTCATTATTTATATATTAGTCCCAGTTAGCATAAGCATCACATAAAATGCTACATTAATGTCCCCTATAGCCTGTTATCACAGATTTGTAAACCCCCTTTTCTTGGTTGCTGGTGTTTTCCAGTCCTTCTGAGCTGTGCGTAATAAATAGACTACAACTTCTCTTTGTATACTCTTCTTTTATTCTTCTTTAATCAACATCAAAACAGCAAGACAGCGTAGTACACCAAGCTTCACGGGGTTCACAGCAGGCTTCTCACTCTGCGCATGGCACTTAACTCATAGTCAAGGGGACACCAAGAAGAAACTTAAATACTACACATAAGAGCTGTAAATTATAAATAAATAATTATGTATTTAGCTGTAAACTTAATTCTACAAATTTGTAATACTGCTGTGGAAATATTCCTACTAATAAATATAAAACACAGTACACGTACACTTTAATTAGCAACACAATTTAGCACAATAACTTACTAGTTAATTAAAATATCCCCAAAATGTAATGTGTACAGTTACTACAGTTAGTCTTCCCTTGCTATGAGTAGAAATGTCCTCATTTCGATCAGCCTCTCAGAAAACAGTGTAATGCAAACAAATCATATTGTTAAGTCATTATCAAAGCAATTCATATTTTCAGAATACTGTGCTCATTGAGACAAAAAGCTAAAGGTAATTAGTGAAATTTAATATATTTGCAATTAATATGTTGCAAATGTCTCTTGATCGTGTTGTAACTGTCCCCTGGGTTGGGATCTGTTCAAATGAATATTGTGAATTATATGTCATAAGTAATCATCTTTAAATGAAATGGGTAATTAGCAGTTATATGTTTAATATATAAAGATTTGGTTGGTGTTTTCCAAATAGTCTCTAAGTAACTTGGAGAAATGCAAAAATGTTTCACCCTTCCCTACTCAAAGTGATGCAGTGTGTAAATATTTTGTGAAAGTACCAAGTCATATGCATGGCCAGTATCGAAGACAAAAATATTGTGATATTTGATATTGTTCATATCACCCAGCCTGTTCTAAACCTTAATAAACGTATGTGTGTTCTCGTTGAGCGGTAAAATTGTCCTTATCAGTGTTTTACTGTTGGGCCTATGTCTGATGTTTCTAGATTAGACTAATATTACTGCTGTAACCATGTGTATGCTGCATGTTGTAGATGTTTAAAGTTGAACTACTTTTAGCTATTTTATGCTATTTTGTATTTTAGAGAAAATGCGTATATCGAGATATATATGCTATATTGGGGAATAGCATAAAAATATTGAGATATTATTTATAAGCCATATTGCCCAGCCCTAGATCTATTTAGCAGTAAACTTAATTCTGCGAATCCATAATAATGCTGTGGAATTATTCCAACAGCACAGTTTAATAAGCAAAAGAAATTAGCATAATAATTTGGTTATTTACAGAAACTACAGTAACACATTTATGTTTGACCTGAATACTCATAGACTCTCTTCTTGTGCATAATTCGGTGTGTGAGGTCACTCCAGATCTGTCACTTTGTGGATGAGCTCATCTCAGATCTGGAGCAGGGACCCCAGCTTTGTGCGGGTGGGTGGACCACGCCCCGGCTCCGGCGTGCGGTGCGGCTGTGCGATGCGGTGCACCAGCAGGCTAGGTTAGCACACAGCGGCTACATCCGGGCGCTCCGCTCGGTTTACAAACCCTGCGAAGATGGCGACTTCAGGGAGGAGTGCATTATTATCCTCCACCTCAACTGGACCTAAGAGCACACTGGAGAGCTCCAACCCAGAGGAGGAGGACGGGCAGGATCTATGGTGGGCGACGTGTTGTTTGAGATGGGTTATTGAGAGCGGGGTTTGAGGGCGCAGAGGCTCCATTGTGCTGGGAGGAGGAGGATGGTTTGACAGCTAGCGTGCTAACGTGGCTAGCTAGCATCAGCACCAGACTGACACAGCAGCAGCAGCACTAGCTCGCTTTAGCTGCTCGCTGTTTATTTGTTAATGAATGAATGAGTGAATAAGCCTTGTTAGGTGTTATAACGGGGCTGTTCTATGTGCAGGTCCACCATCCTGAGTGAAGTGTCAACCCATTCAAGATCTAAGCTCCCGTCTGGGAAAAATGTCCTGGTCATGGGTGGGTATCTCTGTGTATGAATGTATATGAGTGTGTGTGTGTGTGTGTGTGTGTGTGTGTGTGTGCGCGCAGTCTCCTGGCTAGCCAATAGGCATCGTTAGCTTGAACAGCCCAGGAGCTGCTGATCATCTCATCCCCGTAGACTTAATACTGCTCGATAGCTAAGCTAGCTTGACTGAACTGATGGTGCTTTTGTGTTCAAGCCTGGTAGGTTAGCAGAGGCAGGGACAGGTGTATTTATCCGAGCGCCTACACTCACACACTCACACACGCACACGCACCCCTTCATCATCATCTTATGAGGGATGAATCGGGCCGCTTTGAAACACTGCAAGTCATTCTAGCATCCAGCGATGCTAGCAGCAGCTAGGTGGTGGAGATGATGCTGGAGGGGCAAGCCTATGTTTTTGAAACGAAGCAGACAGGGTGCCTCCCTGTCTCGCCCCAGTCCTCGTGTCCACACACAAACACACACACATCCGCCTGAGATAATCCGCAGCCTGCTACCCATTCCAGCTAATCATCAGAGTTGGTTACCGATGTAAAGTGTGGCTGTAAAAGCCATTTGTCTGTCATGCTATCTATGATAACATCAGCAAGCGCTGCTTTATGATTGCATCGAGTCCCCCTGTCGGTTAACTTAATATGGCATAGTGCAAGAATGGATGCAGCCTTGACCTTATAACACACACAGTAACAATAACAATGTCATGCTGTCAGCTCTGAGGCTAGCAATAATGCCAGGACAAATGCAGTCCATTCTCAGAAGATATATTAGGCTGTTCATCTTTCATAAAAACTGCAATTTAATGAACCTTGTGGCTCAAGACAATGGGATTGGATTCAGTATATTTGTGCTACACAATGAATTGAAATCAGAATATGATCATGTATAGAGTTGCAACTAATAATCAGTTATTAATCAATTATTGAATTAATTGGCCACTATTTTGATAATCGATTAATCAGTGTGAGTTGTTTTTTTTAAAAGAAAAAATACAAATTCTCTGATTTCTCCTTGTAAAATGAGGATATGATCTTGATCTTTGACTAACAATGATCAACATTTTCTGACATATTATGGACCAAACAATTAATAGATCAGTGGAGAAAATGATCGACAGATTTATCTACAATGAAAATAACTGTTACAGGAGAGACTTGAAAAATACTTCTAAACATCCATATGTGGAGTTTTGTCTTTGTGCTCCACATGTCTGGGCCTATTTTTCAAGTGACAAGATTGTGACAAGATTAATTAAACGATTAATCGAGAAAATAATCTGCAATTAACATAATTGTTAGTTGTGGCCCGAGTAACGAGCCTGTTGTGATGCAAACATAATCATTCCCACTAATCATGAAGCTTATTGCAATATGATTTTTTTTTTTTAACATATTGCGCAGCCCTACTGCACTCTACATTATATATTTGTGTATTGCTACAACGATTAGTTATTTAATTGATTAAGATGATCAAAATGATCAAAAAGAAGTGGGCAGTTTAATCAATAATGAAACAAATTGTTACTTGCAGCCTTATATGTGAGCAATCCTAATCACATCATAGGACAGCAAGATGCATGGACAAATAATACACCTTGAACACCTTGGTGTGTTTGCAAATTGACATGCTTCTGCCAAATGTAAATTCTTGCTGAATGTTAGGCATCATATTGTGATTATTTTGACAGTTATTTTAATTGCTATGTGAGGGGTGATAGATGATGATTTCATGTGTCTGTACCAGACAAGCATGTTCCCTTATGTCTGCAGAATAGTAGTCTGTAGCACCACAATGCTTCATTTATGTTAAAAAATTCATTTAAATTAAAAAATTGCAGCTCCTATGATTTGGGGATTGCACTTGACTTGGCTATTTTGCGATTTCAGTAATATTCTAATTAATTGTTCATCCTTATCCCTGAGATCATTTATGGTTTATCTACTAAACTACAATATTATTATCATTATAGCCATGGATGCTGGCATGGATGAGTCTACTACCCATATTAGGGATGCACTATGTTGGATTTTTTGCTGGAATCTGATATGCTGACATTTTCCAACTCATTTTGGCAGGCTGCCGATATCGACTTTTTTTTCCCCACATAATTGCAGAAAACATCGAGCCTCTCCTGTAGTGGAATTAGCATATTATTATAATATTATGCCCACTCTTTACGTGATGATCCACTGGCCGATGTTGCAGGCATTTCATACAATGCTTTTTTTTTTTAAGTTATTTTTTTGGCCATTTTGTGCCTTTATTGTATAGTGCAGCTGAAGAGTGGACAGCAAATGGGGCAGAGAGAGGGGATGACACGCAGCAAAGGGCCGAAGGCGGGAGTCGAACCAGCGGCCGCTGCAGAGGACTAACAGCCTCAGTACATGGGGCGGATGCTCTACCAACTGAGCTAAACCTCCGCCCCCATACAGTGCTTTTGAAAATATACACATTCACTGGGCAAAATAAGAAAAGTACAGCTGTTTTTTCACTTGTGCCTGTTTCTCTTTGTTGTAATGACTGGGATGAAGGTTCTTTAGATGGGCAATTAAACTTGTAGTGTTGAAGGAATGTGATTTTGCTCACATGATTGATGCTGGCAGTCACTGGAAAAAAAAAACACTTTGCTATCAGTTTCTGACACTAAAAAACCTTCACAAATGTGTGCATAATTAAAGCATCATCTTATTGGCTTGTTATTTTGGCATAAATGTTCATTTCGGGCTGATATGGTAATTAATTTTAAAGGCTATATCGGCTGATACTGATGATGTGCCAATATTATTGTGAATCCCTGACCCATAATACTGTTACTTACTGATTTTGTGTGTCTATTTAGGTGAGGTGGGTTCGGGGAAGACCACCTTGGTTGCAAAGCTACAGGGGGTTGAAGAGTATATGAAAGGGCGTGGCCTGGAATACCTCTACTTCAGTGTCCATGACGACGACATTGATGGTAACAACGAACTACTTGTAGTTCATAGACCAGTAAATGCCTGAAGTCCATATAGTCTTTTTCTGTCTTTTTCACAACAGGGTATATGGGCTGTTAAGTAATCCAGCAGTTTGGTTGTATTTGAGTGTGTATTTATCTGTTTTGTGTGGTGTGTGTGTTCAGACCACACTCGGTGTAATGCCTGGGTGTTAGACGGAGACCTTTACCACAAAGGTCTGCAGGGAGTAGCTGTGCCAGTGGACTCGATCGGCAACACGTTGCTGCTGATAACGGTCGACATGTCACGGCCATGGAACGCCCTGGACTCTCTGCAGAAGTGGGCAGCCGTCGCTAGGGAACACATCGACAAACTCCGGGTCGCCCCGGAAACGCTGCGGGAGCTGGAGCACAGACGTGAGTCATACTGACAACAGTCAGACTGACGAGTAGATAAAGTTAGTCACTTCGTCTTCACGGAAACTGTCTTGGTGGTATGAATACAGCTGAGTTACTATAATTATAGTTTTTATTCCATTTTTAATTTTTGTTTTAAATTCAATTTTTGTTTCAGTTAGTTTCAGCATGTGTCTACTTGTTTCAGTTCAGTTTTTATTGCTTAAAAATACGTTTCGGTATTAGTTTTAGTCTTTTTTTGAATGTAATATGTGGGGGTATTTGTCAGGGGTAAGATTTAAGAAGTTCAGAATTGGTGTTACAATATAAACACAACACTTTGTGAATGCGGTTGACTCACAGCTATGTTGGATTTCTATCCAAGTTTCAGTAAACATGTGCGCCGATGCCTCCTCATGCTTGTGTTGACAAATGTGATCCATTTGACAAAAAGTAACACTTCCTTTATATTTTCATTTTATTTTAGTAAGTTTTTTTTATGTACAGAATATAATTTCAGTTAGTTTTGTTTTATTCTAAAGTCTAGTTTTTATTCTTATTTTAATTAACTAAATTTTTTTTCTCACACCTAGTTTTAGTTAACTATAATAACCTCAGAATACAGTTCTTAGTAAAGAACCTCTTTACATTGGATCAGAAACCCTCCAGGCGTTTTGTCTAATGAGGCCCAATTATTAGATTAGATGATAACACTGCATGTTTTAAATTATAACCCCTGTCAGGTCTTGATGTTTGTTTACTATTGTTTGTGTACGTTTATTTTATTTGTGTGTTTAGTTGTAAAACAGTTCCAGGAGTACACAGAGCCAGGCAGCGGGGAGGACGGCACCCCACAGAGGAGGAGTGAAGACGAGGAGAGCGTGCTGCTGCCGTTAGGAGACAACACACTCACGCACAACCTGGGAATACCAATGGTGGTGGTCTGCACCAAGGTACACACACACACACACACAATCACTCACTGCTGGTTTATAAACATAGTGTATGTTTAGAAACATATTTTACCTTAGAATCTAAGAGTACATGGTCCTATGTGCTGGACACAGTGTAAAATGTAAATAAAACCAGAATGCAGTGATTTGTTTTTGAAGGCACCATTAATGCTCAGAGGCACATACAGGTTTTGGAGCAACACATGCTGCCAACCAGATGATGTCTTTTTCTTAGATGTCCCTGCTTATTTTAGCAAGACAATGCCAAGACACATTCTGCAATATGACAACAGAGACCCTGGGCTTTTAAGGCACCTGATGTTGTATTTTAAGCAAGAATGGGAAAGACTTTTGCTTTCAAAATTTCAACAATTAGTGTCCCCAGTTCACAAACACTTACTGTGTGCTGTTAAAATAAAAGGTGATCTATCACAGTGGTAAACGTGACCCAGTCCCATCTTTTTTGGAATGTGTTGTGGCCATCACATACAGTATAAGCATATATTTAATAAAAGCTTTTCAGTTTCAACATGAAATATCTTGTCTTTGTACTGTATTCAGTTCAATATAGATCAAAGTATTTGCAAATCATTGCATTCTGTTTTTACTTACTTTTCACAAAACATCCCAGCTTTTTGTGGATCAGGGTTTATGATGTCTTAAAGGATGTTTTTTTTGCGTTGCATCTACTTCTACACATTCACATCTGTCTGACGCTTACCTGTGTGACCTCAGTGTGACGCCATCAGCACGTTGGAGAAGGAGCACGACTACAGAGATGAACACCTGGACTTCATCCAGTCTCACATCAGACGTTTCTGTCTGCAGTGTATCCTTCACTAAACATTGCTTCTGCCCTTGGCTGCTGCGAGCAAAATGGTGCACAAACGACAAATGTATGGTGTCAGAAAACAATGAAATTATTGATCAGTACAGTATACACAGGGGGTTTAATGGGGCTTTTGATCAATACCACTGACTCTGCACATTTCCCTGTCAGGTTCTGAGATTTAAGGCAGTCATTCACAGTTTGGCCTGTGCTCTCCTAACGTCCAGCTGGTCGGTGATGAAGGATGATGGTGATACAGCTGAGTGATCGCTATTAAGAGGCGTTTTGTTCTCAGGCCAAAAGCAGAGTTCCCAGCAGTGTCATTATTGCAGTGTTCTGGCCACTGTAAGCTGTGTATGAACTGTCGTTGGTGCAGTTGATATTGCTTTGTTGTAAAGAGAGTTCGATAAAAGTCATAGATTACCCACCACTGCTTGAAATTGTTTGTTTTTCAGAATCTCCAGTCCGTGCCGAGTGGAAACAGTATTAAAGTTTCTAGGGTTATTGTGTTTCAAATGAGCCAAGACTCCACGCTGCTGTAATTATTGTCTGTGTACTTTTAGCATTTGAAGTTAGAATCTGTTTTTCTGTAGTGCTGCTCTGAGTATGTCTTTGTTCAGACTGCAGGCAAATCAGATTTGTTTCTCAAATCAGATCTTTAGGACAAGACAGACTGGTCACTGTTCTGAGTTTTAGGCCTCAAAACGTCTTAAAAATGATTTTGACAGGTCTTAAATTGATTGGATTATGATGTTAAAGTTACTTGCATTAAATTCTGTCTCATGTTTAAATGTTTTTTTGGGACAAATTTTCATTCATCACGCTGTAACAACTACAACCAAACCACCATGCCATCAATAACCACTAATGCAACTCTGCAGCCCAGTCAGAATTTATCAGAGTACACCCAGCTAGTGTGTTGTGATGTGGTGTGGAAGGTAATGTGGCATCTCCTCATCAAAAAAACAAACAAACAACAAAAAACAACAACAACAACCTAGAAGTAATAATTTAATTGTGAAAAAAAAAGAGGAAAAATTTTCTGTCACTGTTACTTTCATCTAATATGATAAGTGCAATTATGGGCGTGAAATAGATATTAAATTGCATTCATGATGGTCTTTAAAGGATCTCAAAAAGTGAACTTATACTTGATGAAGCCTGGAGAAACCTTTGCTTGTGGAAGCATGGACTCTGCTCAGCTGCTCTGATGCACCTCTGTCACTGTGGATTTGATGTCATTGTTGCGTGTCACATTGCGAATGACACAATAGACAGTTTGATATCAGTTTTGAGTTGCCTCCTCTAAATGTAGCTCGGATCCAATTTTGTAAAAAACATAGTTCAAATTTTTTAGGTGTCCAGACTAGTATTGCCAAAAATATCAATATATATACATATTGAATATTTGACATGCTTTCAATTCTAATTTTTCTCAGTATGGATACTCGGGTACCAGCTGCACTTTCTGGCCCTGTCAGTGAGTTGATACAAAGTGGTGCGGTGCCCACATAATCCCACTTTCTTCTACTTACTCACAACACTGTCTTCTTCTTGTCTCTTCTCATTTGCTCTGGTTGAACATCTCTTGTTATGTTATTGCCTTGTTATATTTATCTTTTAATAAAAGTCTAAAATCTTATGCCCTCAATATTTAGTCAGTTTTTCTCTCACTCTGTGGTATCAGTAACAATATCAAATGTCAATATTTTTCAAGGTATTGTATTGAAATTAGAAATTCCAGTGTTGTGACAACACTAGTCCAGACTGGTGCTGCAATTATTTTCATTATGGATTAATCTGCTGGTTGTTTTCCTAATTACTGGAATAATTGTTTAGTCAACAAAATGTCAAAAAATGATGAGGAATTCTCAAAACCAACAGTCCAAAACCCATTTATTATCATAAATGACAAAGAAAATCAACATTTAAGAGGCTGGAATCAGCTAAATTTTTACATTTTTTTCTTGGAAAATGTCTGGAACGATTAATCAACTATCAGAATACTTAGCAACTAATTTTTTTTATTTTTTTTTTAAAGTTATTTTTTTGGCCATTTTGCCTTTATTAGATAGGACAGCTTGGAGAGTGGACAGGAAACGGGGCAGAGAGAGAGGGGATGACACGCAGCAAAGGGCCGAAGGCGGGAGTCGAACCAGCGGCCGCTGCAGAGGACTGCAGCCTCAGTACATGGGGCGGACGCTCTACCAACTGAGCTAAACCTCCGCCCCCTTAGCAACTAATTTTTGACTAATCGATTAATCGACTAATTGTTGCAAATCTACTACAGACTTTCTAAAATCATGCTGGATACAATCAGGAAATGCCAAAAATGGATTTGCACTGGCAGTCTGAACAAGGCTTAAAAGAAATGGCTTTTTTGTCACTTTGGCATAAGAAGTGATTGTGTTGAAAATATCCTTGACAGCCTGTCAGACGGAGCGTCTCTGGTTTACACATCAGTGAAGGAGATGAAAAACCTGGACATCCTGTACAAATATCTGGTCCACAGACTCTACGGCTTTCCCTTCCACTGCCCGGCACAAGTGGTGGAAAGAGATGCCGTCTTCATGTAAGCCTCTGTGTGTGTGTGTGTGTGTATATATACGTACCAGGATGTGGGTTATCTGGTTTGTAACCCTTCCTCTGCTCTGCCCAGTCCATCAGGTTGGGACAACGAGAAGAAGATTGCCATACTTCACGAGAACTTCCAGACAGTAAAAGCAGACGACAGCTTTGAGGACGTAGTAGTCAAACCGCCAGTCAGAAAGGTACAGGCGCTCATTAGATAAACAGTTATCTTGGAAATATCCTCTGAGGCGAGCTAAGCTTACATCGCAACAGATTGATTACCACCGTAGTATTATGTATCATTACCTTCTACATCATTTTTCACAGCTGATGCATTAAGCTTTACCAAATATATCCCTGCAGGGATAATGGGAGCTTTATTCAGTTTGATTTATAAGCTGTTGTGGAGCTGTAAAGAAATGTGAAAAAGACTTCTTTTAAAATGATTTGTTTTTTTCTTTCTCGTCACCAGATTGTACATGAAAAAGAGATTCAGGCAGAAGATGATCAAGTGTTTCTGGTAAAACTGCAGGTCAGAAAATATTCCTCTTGTTGTATCAATGCCAGTTGGTTTGCTGCTTGTGGGTACTCAAATTAAGTCTGACTTGAGGGTCTTGATATATCATATACTATAAATACATTAATTAAATACTAATTGATGTGAGTGTTCATATTGTGCTCTGATTTTCAGTCACTGCTTGCCAAACAGCCCGCTGTGACAGCAGGGCGACCAGTGGTGAGTGCGTTTGTTTTTTTTTTTTAGTTTTGGCTCATAAGTTAAAGGAAACCCGCCTCCGATGTCCATATGTGTGAAATAAACTGTTGTTTACAGGACACCACCAGCAGAGCACCCACTGGTTCGCCCAGGACGAGTAATCGCTCCGCAGCGGCCAACGTAGCCAACGCCATGCCACAGTCTGGTACGTCGTAGTGTTTCATCGCTTCACACAACCACATGTCACCATTTCTCAGTCAGAGTATGACTTTATGTGAGTGTTTCTTTTTTTAACTCTCACCCCTGTATGTTGCAGGTCAGACCAGTGAGGGTGTGTTGGCCAACTTCTTCAACAGTCTACTGACAAAGAAAGCGGGGACAGGGGGGCCCGGGACACCAGGTGGCGGTAACAACACTCCAGGAACAGTACGCAAGTCAGGTGAGAATACACTTTAGATGGTAGAGGCTGGTACGATGCTCTGGTTTTGTTGGATAGAAAAACGTGATAATTCAACCGTGTTTTAGGTTGGCGTCACACTCTGAAACTTTCATGGAACTCTAAATTGTTGAAATCTAGGCAAAACTATGTTGCAGTTGAAACTATAGTCCCTTAAACACTGGACAATAAACTAACACCCACTAACATCTGGCTTTTGTCTCCACATCTGCATGTAGATGCTAATTTTTGCCTCTTTTCAGCAGAGGCAATGAAGGCTTGTCCCCTCCGTCTGCAACTTTTTCATGCATGTGATGTGTATTTAATGGATGACAAGCTTTAGTCAAGCAGCTGTAACAGTTGATAAACCTTTTTCCTATAAATTTTTCACAATAAAAGTCCTCTGTTATCTTGTTATCTAAAGGCTTGTATTGTAAAGCAACAAAATCAGGAAATTTCTTCCAGCTGAAAGCTAAACAGTTACATAAAGCAGATTCTTGGAAGATTCTTCAAACCACAGAGATCCAGCTAGAAGCTAAACACAGAGACTTTTAAACTAAACAAAGGCAAAGTCTTCTACTGGCAATGGGAAAAGAGTTAATCGCCTATTTCTAGCGGGTTTAGCCTGCATATGCGCGCTAATTTTGGTGAAATAATGGTTTTGTGATGTGGTATCATTCCAACTTATTTGAACTGATTTCAACTTGACAACGATGTATCACCAAGATGGTCTCTCGGACACTTCAGATGATCGTTGTCATAAACCTCATAGATGTTGGCAAAGCTGTCAACAAACAAATGTGAGCAAAGCAAAGTGTGTTTACATAGCAGTTAGCAGGTGACGATCATTACAGCTAGCCTGGTTATAGCTACGCTTCAATACTAAGTTTTGATGAGAATCAGTGTTTTTAACTAAATATAATCCGCTATTAAGCTACAACTGCTGACACTTAGAGGGTGGCAACAAAGGGCGACATAGTTTTTATTTATTTTCCTTGAATCAAAGGGAGGATGCACACAATGGAGGCTCGTTGGATTAAGCTTGCTGAAAAGTGTTAAATGATCCATTAGTCTCTCTTTTGAATTCCCAGTGGGTTGTGTTTTAAAGCAGCAATGGTGCTCCTCCTATTGTCCAGGACAGCCATTATGAAACAAAGTGGCCAGCCAGTGTCGGAAGAAAAAGCACACAACACGTCCAAACAGATATT
>JAJHUR010139207.1:0-57357 GCA_027495735.1 Lutjanus campechanus
GTTTTGGGCTAAAAAAGAAGGGACTTCACACTTTTGAATGGCGCATATCGCTGTCACTGCAGCCCCATGCACACCACTTTAACTTTAAAGAAATCCAAAGCTTGACAGGCCTGCTGCGCCTAGTTATGTGGGCTAAGCTGACATAATATTGTAATACTGTGAGGAGTTGAATGATGAAATTCAGTGAAGTGGCTTTTTCATATCATTATTTCTTTTCAGCTAATGCAAGAATTGAACTTTGTCCCAGCTATCAAACTGACAACCAGCTCATGATCTCATACCTATCCATCAGAGAAGCTGCCATATAGGAACAAAAGCGGTTACATATCCATTTCTATGCAGTTTAAAGCTATGAGATCAATCGCCTTGGCTGCAGTGGAAGTGGTGGGTTGCTCTGACATCTAGCAACACAGACGCTGCTTTGTGGTCATGAATGTTTCCTCTCTATGAGCTCAGAGATACATCCTGGGCCAGTCAAACAACAGGGGGATTGTGCAGGAGGATGCTGAGACAGGACTTAGTGTTGACTAGCCATTGTTGATTGTGTAGATTCAAGGATAATGTTTGCCAGACTTTTAGGTCAGAATATTATGAGTCATGATATTTCGGGCGAGGTGGATACGTGTACGGTTGATATTTGTTTGACTGAAAGAGATATGCAATACAAAAACAGTTTTCAGCCATGCAGTCAGTTGGACAGTCAGTCCACCATTTTGGTTTAGACTTAAATATAACTCTTAACTATTGGATGGATTGCCATGGAGGAGGAATCCTTCCATCTTTGAAATCCTCTGTCGTTACCTCTGGCACCTCCAATGAGGTTTACATTCGTGGTTTGTGGTGAGATGTCTCAACAACTGTTGGACAGATTGCCACAAAGAGATATCCATGTTCCCCTCTGGGTGATTCTCTGACTTTATATCTAGTGCCATTATCAGGTTAAAATGTCAGCCCGTTGCTTTGGTTTGTGACCAAATATGTGCAAAACAATCAGGTTGTCCCAGTGACGTTATTTCCCCTATGTCTATTTAGGTGCAGTAAAACAAAGTGTAATGTTATCTGTGGATCTCACCTCACTGCGTAGGTGTGTGGTCTGAGCAGGCTAGCTGCTGGGTGCTAATCGTAGTTACACAATGTTGCAGTCTGACCGTTTCTTTCTCATACATAGCTATATTGTCACCTTCAGGGCTTGTTTATCAAGTAAAACTACATACAGCAGCCACACATAAACAACCACACTGGTGACAGGGATCACGGAGCAGAACAACATACAACAACAAAAAGCTCACACCACAGTATGATCTCTCACAAAAAGTAACATGAAAAACCAGCGTCCAGCATCCATCCGTCTACTCTCGTTATTTATGTGGCTTCAAATGGAGCTTACACAGTTTGACTACAACATTATTTCAATAATGCCCCAGCTTGTGGTTGTAGCCACATTAGCCCTGCAGCATGCTAACACTGAGTTTAACAGGTTAATCTATGAAATATACAGTAAAATAACATAAAACATGGCAAAACCTGCTGCCAAGTTTGAAGTCAAGTCACAGACAGGCTGTATTGATGAATCCTTGAGCTTGAGCTATTGCTGGCCTCCGTATTGCTTGTCAAATTTTTTGAAGCACTGATTAATTCATTTAACACACACTGAAGTGTAAAACAAGACGCCCTTAGCCTTGTGAAAACAAGAAAAAACATAAACTTTGCTGTTCTTCCAGTTGCTTGCCATCCCCTGCAGCTGCATTTCAAGATGTGGTTATTGCGACAGCACCAGCACCAACGACATTCCCATCAGCCTCAGCTGTACTTTGTGCTCACTGTCGAATCCCAGATGTTAGCATACTAACATTAATGATGCTAAATATGGTAAACATTGCACCTGCTATACGTTGTCATTGTTAACATGTCAGCATGCTGATGTTAGCATTTAGCTCGAAGCACCACTGTGCCGAAGTACATCTTCACAGAGACGTTAGCTCGGCTGTAGACTCTCAGTCTTGTTTGCTTTGAAGCAGCAATAAAACCTTATATCTGACAGAGTGTGTACAAAGGAACTATTGAGTCAAGGATAAAAGATGAACTCCAAACGTGGAATCCAAGATACATTTTCTGATTTTCTGTTTATTTTAAGGCCAGACCCAGAGTTTATTTTCAGAGAATATTTGTGGTGAAAACCTGTCAATACAGCCAATAGTCAGCCTTCACCACATACTGGCTCGAGAAGAGCTGACAATAATGTGGCAGACACTCTCTGTAAACTTTGATTTCCTCTCACAGAATTTCATTTAGGTTTTTTTTTTTTTTGTAACCCAGAGACAGTTTTCTTGAGCATTCATGCTCTTGTAGCACATTTCATTCGGTATCAGTGGTGAGTTTACTGGGCTCATGCTGATGTTGAGTTTTGGGAATTTTGTCCTTTCTGTCATTTTCAATTATGTTACATTACTCACCCTCGAACCTAACAACTTAAAATAAACACAACTCTCTTGCCACTGAACAACGATGAAACTGTTAGAGGTTTTAGGCCTTGACCGAGGGCATCTCAGCGGTTTTAGGAGATAATATTATGCATTCAGTTTCCCTGCTCAGCTGACGTCCGTTGTTCTGACCTCAACAAAAGACCTCACAGTGAAATGTTTGTCTTCTCTCTCTCCTCCCAGCGTGACAGAGACTGTGAGCAGCTCTTACGGAGGAGGCGGCGGTGACGACGATGACCAAGCCCTGGCAGAGCGCATGGCCAAACGCGAGGAGAGACGGCAGAGACGCTTGAAGGAAGCGCTGGAGAGACAGAGGCAGCTGGACGCGACCGAGGGCAACGACAGCGTCGCCACGGAGAAGAACAGCGCAGAAGAGGAGAGGCCATCCTCCTGGCGTAGGGGCCGCTCCCGTGATAATGAGGAGGAAGAGGTGAAGACAGAGACGTACAGCTCAAGGAGAGAGGAGAAGGAGCGGGAGGAGCCGAGGGAGGAAGAAGAGGCTGCTCCTGAGGGCGAAGAGGAAGCAGAGGAGGGCGTAGAGGAAGAGGAGGAGCAGAAAGTGGAGGTGGTGGAGGACAAACCGAGAAGGTCTTACTTGAGAGAACAGGTGAGTCACCTGTTCTTTCTCGCTCATTTATTTGAGGCATTTGTTGTATTTTTTGTAGCTGACAGTCCCTGCAAATGTGATGCTTGTTTCTGTAGGAATCAACTGAAGAACCTAAAACTCAAAACAAGGTAACATCATTGATTTATTGACTTCTTAATGCACATTGAGTCACTCACTCTGTAACACTTCATAATAACCATCAGTAATAAATGATAAATTGATAGTTAATTGAACTGATAATATAGTTATTTTACTGTTCAACGTCACATGATGTTTATATATGCTTTATGAACCATTTATTAAGCAATTGTTAATTGTTGTTTTATCAACATCAGTTATAACTATCTAAATAATCTTTATAGATGCACTACATAGTATTTATTAACCATTTAAAAAGTATTATAAACATCAGTTGTAACTTGAAAATGGCCATTCAAATTTATAGTGCTTTACAAACTAATTATTATATCTGGTCCATCTCTCTATGTAATGATTTAGATTTACAAATCATTTAGTAATCATTAACAAATGCTTACTATTGTTTGTTAGCAGTGAAATAACTATTATCTAAGTTTAATTAACTGGCAATTTAGCATTTATTAATGATGGTTATTATAAAGTGTTACCGATCTTTCTTTCAAAGAACTGCTGTAAAACTTTTGTCGTAGGAACTCGCTGACGGAGAAACGCATTCAGTAGTCAGTGAGAGCTCAAACCCGGCCAAGTCAACTAATTCAGAGGCCGAGGAGGATGTAGTAGCATCAGAGGAGGCTGAAGAGGTACCTGAGGATGATTATGTAGATTACAAGTCTATGACACTCAGAAATGACACTGAAGAGGACAATGAGGTAGCAGAGATACTGCACTCAAAGGAGAATGAGGTATCATACATGTGGTAAGATTTTCAGTAGAGGTGTGATCCACAGCACAGAAAATCTCTCTGGGTAACTTCAGCGTCTTTTTAGGAGACACGTAAACAGAAATCATTCAAGGCTAAACCATGAAAAATTCTCTTAATAAGGCTATCTTGTTGACTTTGTGATTTATGTCGGAGCCAGACGCTGAAATTACCCAGACACCTCGTGTCGTCACGGCGTGGTTTGCACCATTTGCGAACTGGTGGTAACTGAGCCTGTTTTTTATGAGGTGTGGTTGCGGCCATGCAGTTAAGAGTTGTGATAAGGTTAATGCTATGTCTCACAGAGTGGTCACAGTGTTTTTCTGCATGTCTTCCACCTCAGCTATGAGAACAGCAACACTCATTACACAGACTCCGCTCCGAAAATCACTGAAACAGAGGAACATCATGTCATTTAAAGTAATGAGTGTCTTCACTGCAAGGAGATCATTGAGCCATCATATCATGTGTGTATACGTCCAGTCAAAGGCTTTACACCAGACTAATGTCCAAGTCAAATTGTGACTTTCTTATTACATTAGAAATTCTCCAAAGTCAGTGGCCTGATGAACTACAAAATCCAACTGTATTAACAAACTTTTCATCATCAGCAGTGCAGTTTGATTTTAAGGTCCAAGCAAGTCTATGAACTCTGTTTTAACACATTAATAAAAGATTTCACTTGCCTCCCAAACTCGTCTCTGCACAGCTGAAGTGAACTCATGAACTAAGCATTTAATTTTATAGTCAGTCTAGGTCTGTCTGACCTCTTTTGACCAGATGTCTTCTCAGTTTCCGGATGCCCTGGTATAAACAACAGTGCTCAAACACACTTCATGTTTCTCTGCACTTTCCTGTTAAGATAAAGACATGTCACAGTAATTTTTTCTCTTTTGAGCTGACTTGTGCTTGCTGTATCTCAGATTGTTGTAAAGGCTCAATTGAAGGAACTAGTAACAGGCAACAGGTTTTCAGCCTCTGAATTATGGAGATTTCCTGCTTTTATTTGTTTATCATATTAAACCGAAAATCTTTGGATCTTAGACTAACAAAACTAAACATTTAAAGACCTTGGACTCCTTGTTAATGGCTGGCATGTTACTTGTGATTTTCCTTTTTTTTTTTCTAAAAATGACAATATTTTGAAAAACTACACATCCATTTTTTAAAAATTATCAGTATTGGTAAAATTTTGAATTGAAAAAGTTTGGTATCGTCCATCCCTGTTCACCAGCTCAGCCTATATTATTTTCAAAATGTGCTAGAGAGCGCCAACAGTTAGACACATGATGTTCTCAATGTTCTGTGGTTCTTTGACTGGCACTGTACATATTGGGCTTAGACACATAATGATTATAATTTACAAAACTTGCATGATGTTTTTGATGATGGTTAACAGCTGGAGACACTCCCATGGTGATCACATGTTTGTTAATCCTGTCTCAGTAGTAATTCTGGAGTGGACGCCGTGTTGTGTGATGTTCTGTGTTATTTTGTTTGGGGTGTGCTCTCGTTCTCGTGATGTCACTTGCCAGACCACGCCCACTCGTCCTATCCACCGATCGTCCCTTTGTTCACTGTCCCCTGTGTTGGTTTCTGCCCAGGAGGAGCAGGGGAAGCAGAACGGTGGGCTGTACGAGGAGGAGGCGGCTCCCAAACAGCACAGGAAAGCTGAGAGGACCTTCAGGTACACAGACGCAACAACACACACACACACACAGCGAGCGAACTTTAGGTTTCCACTGAGGCAAAACTGGGGATCGGCAGGACTGATGAATTATTCAAAAAACTCTGTTTTCAACAAAACTCATCAATACATATCCCAGTCAGTTGTTTCCAGTCAGGAATATGTGCCTGGAAAATCAAAATAATTACCTGGATGTGATTGGTCTGTTCAATATTATTAATATATTCAGAATCCAAGTACGGTCTTTCGTTTTTGACTACATATTTTCAACTTTTTTTTAAGCCAATATACAATATTTTCCTTCATGCATTTTCAGTATTTCAATATCATGCCTGAAAACATGTTGAAAAATAATTAGGATTGATGCTCATTCGACAGCACTTGGCCACACACTGAAATTCCAATTCCCCACTTGCCCTAACATTGGCAGCAAAACACTATAATGGAGAAATAGCAATACTGCTTTATGAAGCTGCAATTATGCCTGTCCACACTTGACCAGCTGTGGAAAAGTACTGCAGTAACTTAATATTCTCGACACAATGGTCAGTAGAGATCAAGCTACCAAACAACCAAAGCTCACTCTTGCTGTATAAAATGAGATGTCCAGTGAGGAGAGGAAAAGACACACATGATAAAAAATGACTGATAGAATAAAATGAAAAGAAAATGTAGTAGATTTTAAGTGATGCTACTTTTGTTTACAACTGCTAACAAGCATTTACCCATACTTAAGATATGTAGATGGAACGTACAGCAAATACCAACTCTGCATTTCAAAATCCAAAACTTTCTCTACTTACACTAACTCTATCCCCTCTATTTTACTTTCACTTCTAACTGCATATAATGGACAATATGAGATCCATTGTTCTTTATAATTCAGTTAAATTTTATTGTAAACAACTCTTTACCTCATAGAATGTACAGAAGAAAAATTAGTGACAGAATTGCAGCAGTAAAAGTTTTACTGTAACATGAAATTGGTGCCAGTGATCAGCAACAAAAGCCAAATGTGTAAACAATATTATAAAGCTGACAAAGGCAGTAAAACAAAGGCGCAGGAGGGGAAAAACACAAAAATGCACAGTCCTTTTACAGTATACAGTAATCTATCTATACACTGGTGTTTATCCACATTGAACAAAATCCAAAAATCTACTGTTGTACTTTTTTACTGTCCATGTAACTGAAAGAACTTAATACTTGGCTGTGTCTTCGACTGGAATCAGCTGTGGCTGATTTATTATTTTACACAACTTACAGTAGATAAGCTATTTCTCAGTGTGTCAATGATCTGTTCATTCAGAAATTCTTGTCAGCTGTTTCAGTATAGCTTTTGAGCTGCTGTTGTTGTAAAAGCAGAGGCTGCACCATATTTAAGGTTTTGAACATTTCTGACATATGTGCAAACATTTGTAAATAAGACAAGGAAGAGCTATAATTTGGGTACTGGGTAACCTTGTATATAAAGAAAATTTAAATGTCTGTTTATTGCCTGCATGTTCTGTGAAAGCAACATGAATTGTGCTAACAGTACGGTTCACAACAGACGAGTGTTGTGCTAAAGTCCCACCGCTTTTCACTCCGTGCTTCAATAACAGTTGAGCAATCTTGGTACCTCAGTCTACTTTTTCCATTTCTTCTTTTTTGTACTTATATATATTTTGTGTTAGGTTTGTGTATGCTGGGGAAAAACCCACATTTTGAAGATAGTTAGAAGACATTGCAGGGGACCTGTGAATCTTAAATTAGCCTTTGTTAGAAAAATGCCAGCTAACTAGCTAGCTAGTCAACCTTAATGATAGCTTATTATAGCTTAATATAGCTTATTGGCTTGACTTTTGCTAACATTAGCTAGCTAGTTAGCTGACATTTAGCTAACTTAAGATGTGACCCTATTTGTTGCTTTTACAGAAAAAGAAAAGGTTCCTAGAGGTACCAAGTTTGCTCAACTGTTATTGGAGCACAAAACAAAAAGGGGTGGGACTTAGGTAGATTGGACTAAAGGATGCTAGCGGTTGTAAATAACAGTAAATTAGTCAGGCATTTGTGGAATTATGCTTTTGTGGCCTTGATCTTATTGTGAAATTTGTGAAAGAGAAATCTTAATATTTGTTTGCATATGCGGAACAGGGACAGTTTAACCAGACAGGAACTTATTAATGTTGCAGTTTGACATTTGTTGTTTGTTGCTCAGGCTGGTATAAAAGAATGGAAATACTAGACAGATACTTTATTCATCCCCTTGGGGGAATTCAGGCCTCTGACACAGGCAAAATAATTGAAAAGCATGTCTGAATCAGATTTTCAAGCAAACAAGCTGTTTGTCCTCCGTCAGTAGCAGAGCAGCAGTGTGTTTTGAACATGGGTCACCTACAGTTAATCCCCAGCGTGAAACACTGGATGAAACTTGAGATATGCTGTAACATTATCTCTGCTGAGGTGATTGTTGGTATTTGTTTGTGTCCGCACATGTTTTTGTCTGTCTGCGTGCATTTGCTTTTCCATGAAAGAGGCAAATCCTTGCAGTGTATGTTTAAATATTCAGCTTGTATCAAATGTCAAGTGTTCACCTGTATGTCAACCAGCTTTGTGTCCTACTTACACAGTCTCTGTGACCTGCGTGAGTTCTCTGACCCGTGTTTGTGTGTCTGTCCCAGTCGCGGCAGTGTACGTTCCCCCGAGGTGTCCGCGAGTGACGACCAGGACGACGCTGCCCGCCTGGAGGCAGAGCGCAAGCTGGAGGAGCTGAAGCGCCGCCGCGACGACGCGGAGAGCGAGGAGTTCGAGAGGATGAGGCAGAAGCAGCAGGAGGCCGAAGTCGAGCTGGAGGAGCTGAAGAGGAAGAGGGAGGAGAGGAGGAAGGTGCTGGAGGAGGAGGAGAGGCAGAAGAAGCAGGAGGAGGCGGAGAGAAAAGCCAGGGAGGAGGTAAAGAAGAGAGCGGCTTGTTTTGATAATGTCAGTCACTTTATAAATGCTGTTTGATGAGTTCTGCTCTCTCGTTCTTTGTTTATATTCTACTTATTCCCCCTCCCTATTCTCCTTACAGTTTCTTCTAGATGATTTGTTAAAGTCAAACTAAAATTTTTACTTTACTCACTTTTCAGTCAGGAAATATAAACTATGATGATACTGCAGGTGTTATACTGTGTTTTACATTTTTCAAAAAAAGATAAAACCGTTTTTGTGGAAACATAATCCGAGTTGGTGTTTCCCATGGCAGAGTCAACTTCTACGGTGCGCTACTAACCGGAGCACATAGCACCACATAGGATATGAATGTTGATACACAACAAGTTTTTCACTCAGCGCTGGTTATGTACCATTAGCAATTTATGACATCTGACCCAGAACACTGTTGTTGAAACGCTGTTTAATGTGTATTTCACTCTGAAAGTGAAAACTAGCAAGATTAGCTAACTAGTTAGTTTAGTTTGGCAAGTATCATTGATGTTATTTTTTGTCGTGCTGCGTTCATTCTAGGTTATAGAAAAGAGGGGCTCCAGCTAGTGTTAGCTGCCTCTTGCATAGAGACTCTGTACTGTGTACTTTGACCCCATGATTGGAATCATTACACAAATTTGTGTACAGAGAAGCATTCAGAGTACTGTAGCATACAGACTAGCGTACTCAGTAGTGTGCTGAGTAGCATACTGATCAGTGTACCGAGTAGAGTAGCGCACGTAGTGGTACTGAAATCTCAGATGGGACAACGGAAAAAAGCAGCTAATCATTTCTGCCTCTTGCTGCTTAACTGCCTACGTGGTCCTTGGAATTAAAGTGACATGACCATTTTTATTGCCCACCCACACAGATATTGTACCAATTAAGTTAGAAGCAATTAGAACCCAAAAATCACAAGCCCTGGCCAGCGGAAAACTAAATCCAACTTTGTTTCCTCCTTTTCTGTAATTACAGTTTTGACTAAATAAGTAAACAAGTCATCATCAAAGATATATGTTACTATTTTTCCAAAATATATTTGACTTAAAGCTTATTGGTCTCGTTCATTTATTTCTTCTGGTTATATCATTAAAGTCCAGATGAAATGGCATTTTGAGTTTATCTAGCGTCTGTGTCACGGCGTATTTCTGAATGAAACGGGATAGACAGAAGGGACATAACGTTGGGAGGAATTTGATTTGAAGGTTGAAAAGTGGGCGTGTCGTAACCCAACATGCTAGCTAACTATAAAAGTTTCAGACTGATTGCTGTGTGGATGTCATGATATTATTATTATTTATTATTTTTTACATTTTTCCCAGCATATATTGATAAATCGGTGCACCACATGACTGAGAATGTGATCTAAAACGGTTACAAAGGCATTTTTTTCATATCATCTGAACTTAAGTTCACAAAGCCTGTCCTCTTTCCTTGTTTTTCACACCAGCTCTTTCATGTTGATCTAGCCTTTACACCTGTGTGAGCTGAAACCCATACATCACACACACACTTACCAGCGCCGCGGTGACATTATCTTTAACATACTTCATTGTTATCGTGACTCAACCTATTTGGGTCCCCTCTCGTAACTCATTTGCCGCCCTCATCCTCATGTATCTTAAATGTGATAACCTCCTGCTTCCTATATGTCCACATCTGTATTCAACCACACGATCTCTTCCATCCTTTCATCCACCCGCTCTGAGGCACTCCACTCTCACTATTGCCCTGACTGGTCTTCTTTGTTGATCTTGGCTCCAAACGTGGCGGCCCGTCTCTTGCTATCTGCCCCTGTTACTCTCCTCTTGTGTGATGTTAATGAGGCCTTTTGGTTTGTAATTAAAAGATGGCCCAGAGATACAGAGAGACTAATTAACCAAGACAAGGCTGCTGGAGAGGGCTGATATACTGCCAAGCACCAGCCCTCTTCTGAATACAGTACAAATGCTTCATACTTTAATTGTTACAAAAAAGAAAACTGTTGATATGCACGTCTCAAGCTTTCCAAAATGGCTTTTTCTTTCCTGAGGCAGGCGATCACTGTAAATAAGAATTTGCTCTGGGTAATTTAATTAGTTCCTGACCTGCTTCATTAGATAAAGTAAGTAAATCAATTAGAAAGTGGCACATATCTGTTGTCTCGGTCGGATGCATTCCTGATTGTTGGTAGTCTGTCATGTTAATGATTTATTTTAGTGCATATAATAACCCATGATAATATAAAAACATTTGAATTTTCTCTGCTAACCAAAGGTCAGTCAACTTAGACGCTGTTCTTAAAAGATTTTGCATTTGCTGCTCCAAAGCCTCGGGGTCTGTTAGTTCGTTCCCAGGCAGAATCCACTGGTTCACAGGAAGTGTGTTTGAGGTTTCCAGCAGCAACAGTGGTTTGTTTAGAGTAAATACAAGAGAACTGGGCAGTTAGCACGAGCAGCAATATCCGGCATGGCCGAGCTGGCAAAGAGCAGAGCGCCACCTACATATGCTCCAATTGAATTAACAGAAACTCTCCTGTCAGCTCCCAGGGATCCTGCAGAATAAAAAATGACAGGGATGTCAAACACTGCAACTCAATTTATTTCTAATTTTGCGCCACAACTGCCTCAACTCTAAACACATCTGTCTTTCTCAGGAAGAGAAGAGGAAGATGAAGGAGGAGATTGAGAGGAGGAGAGCAGAGGCAGCTGAGAAGAGACAGAAGGTGGAGGACACCATGGACGGGGAGGACAGGCCCTTCAAGTGTGTCAGCCCTCGAGGCTCCTCACTGAAGGTCAGTCTGCCATTTTTAACCTCCCATCTCTGCCCAGGAGAGTGACAGACCAGTTTTATTTGCCAATTGACTATTTTCTACCACCTGTGCCTTGTAGTTACTGTTGCTCCTTTTACTCCTCAAGAGATAAGAGTGGTTATTTTGCTAAAAAAAAAAAAAAAAAGATCAGACACAGTTTATTACATCTTGTAGAGCATTTTATATTATTTAAAACATGACTGGAAGTGGACTTTTTTTTGGCATGGAGTAAGAATGCAAGAGCTAATTAAATGCTTCTTGGCTCTGGAAGTAGCATTCAGATACTATTGTAGGTTATAAGCTAGTTAGCTGGAAATGTTTAATTCAGCATTTTTGCTTTGGTGTTTTTGTTTTTGGAAAGCTAAAAATAAAACCCTCCAAACTACTTATATGCCAAATATTACTCTTACTGCTTCAGCAGTACAGTTGCTGAGCTGCTCAAAGGAGAGTTGAGAGAATGGTCAGTTCTTTATAAACACAGATGATTCTTTTTTTTTTTTCTTTTCTTTTCCTGTGTCCTGTTCAGTTTCAGTCTGTATTTGCATCCCGCCCAGCACAGCCATCAGCATTATGGAGTCGATACAAAAGTTCTCCAAAACCTGCAAATCCCACTCATCCGGCAGTGCAGCAAAGCTCAAGCTAAACATTCAAAATATTTGGAGAGATTAAGTGCCAGATGACCCGCATCTGCCCCTCTCACCTCTTTTAGCTCTCTGCATGAAGTGTTATCTGACTGAGATGAAGGTGTTCATAAATAGAAAGAGCCTCGATGAACCGGGAGAGAAATGTGAAAAAAAAGTCTGCTGCTGGCAAATTTCTCTGTATTTCATTTCACTTCAGTTCACTTTGAAATTCTGCTGACTCGTTAACCTGTTTGTCACAAGAAAGTCCGCACTAGGAAAATCAACCCACTCCGCGCCCCTCCCCACCTCATCCAAAGATAAATGGCTGTCACGGCGAAGGAACGTTTAATCAACTCAAATGTGAATAAATGTTTCCAGTGTTGCCAAAAGCCAACTCCCACACACTGAAAGTCGAGGGGGATTTTCAGCCAGTGGAGAAAATCTAATTAGTGACAGTTAGCAGTAATATCCATCTGGCCCGTCCCGGTGAGACTTCAGACCCGAGGCTCGACTCGAGTGGTGTGTGAGCTCTGATCGGACTCGAATCAAGTACTCTGTTTCTTTGTGAAAGTTTTGTAAATAATGTTGTTCAACTGTCATTTCTCCGCCCTGCTGCACTCAAGACACATCTTTACTTTGTGATTATGTTCACTGTAGGTACATCTGTGTTTCTGTGTGTGTGTGAGAATATCAGGCTTTATATTTCATACACAGTACACTGTGTTGTGTATGAATTGTTGCTTTGCAGTGTTTACATTTTGTTTACGTGACACTGTATTACCATGTAATCATACAGTTACACTGTATGTTTTTATCTTTTTACTCTGGATTTCTTATTTCATTATACTCTACTACACCAGGGGGTTTCAAAGTCTGATAATGTGGGCCTCCCATTTTGCTGAGTCAGTTGGTTAGCTGTGGGCTACAACTTGAGTCCTAATTTTTTTAGCTTCTATTTGTTTGTTTATATTTTTGCAAGTTGTTATAATTTAAATCATGTTGAATTAGCTGTTATTCGATTACTTTTCATTAGATTACTTTTGACTGAAGAACTCTTGAAAACCTGATGATTCTTAGGCAAGTTCTGGGCAGGGCTGCTGCTGACTATTTGGATGCCCTAAGCAGAATTTACCATTTCTGCCCCACCCCTGCTAATTATTTAGCATTTTAATACAAGGTAAAACACTAGCTAACTAGCTAGCTCACAGTTGATGTAGGTTAGCTAGCTAGTTAGCTAGCATGATGCTATCATCAGCCATCAGATGCCAGCTAATCATTTTGCATTTGTTACAGAGTAGAATGCTAGCTAACCACCCAGTGTTTTGAAAACATTAGCAAACTTAAGATGTGACTATATATGTTGCTTTTTCATGTCCGCCACCAACTTTTTTAGACAAGTCTAGCACATAACATATTATAACAAGAAAGGAGAAAATTGTCAAAGGTTCCAAAAGGGGCGGGACATAGGCACCCAATATGTCCTCGCCCAAATTAAGCCATGCTTTGGAGCATTGTTTAGACCATTTCCCAACAAACAATCATGTCATGGTGGGTACCATGGATTCCTTAGGTGTTGTAGTTTTATATGATACCACTATCTTCACTCGAGCTAAAACTGAGCCAGCTACAGCCTCAGAAAGTCAATAATGTCAGCTGAGGATGAGGGTGTCCCTGCGGAGTTCAATAATGCAGTAGGTAGAGATGTGAGAGCTGTTTTGGTGCCTCCTCTGGCACTTAGTGCCCTACGCACAGCGTGTGATGCATATGTACATCACAACAGTGCTTGTTCTAGAGTTGCATTACGGCTTTTTTTTCCCCCTATGATTTGTGAGCAGACTTGTGGAAGTTTTTTTTTTCCTTCACACTGAAGTCACACTGAATCTAAAAATTTTATTTGACTGAATTATGTCTCCAAGACGGAGTAAAAAGTTTGACTCAAATTGCTTTCACCAGGCACTAAAGGTTTAAACGTATGTTAATTGCCTCCGTGAGCATGTGTTACAGCCACTGCCACTGAATGTGCTGATAAGCTGTCCAAACAACCTGTTGTTTTTAAAACACCGGCATGCACCTGCCAGTTTCAGCTCATGAAGTATCTTTGCCTCAAGTCTCTCCCTCCCACACCCCGCTGGAGTTTCACTGTTTGAAAACCTACATCAAACGGGAAGGATTTTTTCATACCTGAAATAATTGGTTTTTTGGACAGCCAAAAAACAAGATAAAGACCCACATTTAAAGCAGTTGTATTGGATTTTTTTGGTCACTGGTTGGCAGCAAAACAAGCAATAAACACAACATTAGTATATTTTACTGATAAAAGTAGATATGGCTAATGTGTTAGCAAACAGTTGCTTATTTACACATCCAGCAGACGCAGAGCAACATTAGCATTCCTTTGGAGTCGAGTCTCTGGTTACTTTGTTAATGTAAATCCAATATTCACTCTCCTGTTAGCTGTGTTCTGGTCTCCACCAACATCTGTGTTCACCAGCTAGATACTTGCTGACTTAGTCTGCTTGTACGATTCAAAAACCAAAACAATTAGCTGCAAGATGCTAAAAAAATAAAAAAGCTGAGGGGGAACTGCAGAATTAAAGACTAATAATTCTCTGTGGTTCATTACTACAACTGATACCTTTCACATGGCACTCGTTATTTGACCCATCTTTGATATGAAAATAATTGATTAGTGCATTTTTAAAACATGAAACGTGTGGCAACATGCGGCAGGAGTTAGGACATATTAAATAAAAAGGGCAACACTGACCTGTTGCTTGTGCTGTTCAGCCTCAGATCTCATTGCTTATTTAGCTGGTTTTGTAATTTACAATAAGGCTCCCTTTGCCAATTAGAAATGGTAATAAGTCATCAATAAATTAGCGAGATTAATTAGTAGCAAACTGTAACTGGATGTTGCCAAATAGTGAGCCCACATTAATATATGAAAACTGTTATAACTTTTTTAAATAATTGTTAATTAATGCTTTATAAAGTGTTAAAACCATACCTATATAATTTAGTGTAAGAGTAGTCTTACTGTGAGGTGAAACCAGAACATATATAAATATATATATATATATATATATATATATATATATATATATATATATATATATATATATATATATATATATATACTGTATATATAATATGTGTCATCAAAATGTAGTATTGCCTAATTAAAACTGAACAAGAACGAATAGATCTGTTTTTTCCTATTTCTCACTTAAATTTAACATTTCCTGGGTCCATTTTTGTGCTGAATGTAATTTCAGCCCCCGCAGTTCTTTTGAAACCTGTCAGTTGCCTATTTCAAAATTACATGCATGCCACTGAGAATATACATTGTTTTCTTGCTTATTGCTGCTGTGTTTCTGCCATGTTGTGGCTCCTGATTACACTAAAACAGAGAGAAACATGCCTCTCTATCAGCAATCGCCTCCCAGTGGAACACACAGTCCCGGGAGCTCGCCTACATGTTATCAGCAGTAAACCAGCATAACCCTGCTCCGTATTGTAGATAAAGTACACTGTTCTCTGGAAGTAGAAGGACAGAGGGACAGAGTGGGATGCAGGGAAGCGATTAGGGTTAACAGGATTACTGTAACTGCGTTCGGATGGCTACAGCTCTTTAAAACGCGTCTGAGAATGGGGAATTTCCTGTCGGGGAGTATTTTGGGAACTCCCACATTCGGTAGCAGCCGAGCGCAAGGTCCTTTTTCACAGGGAGAGGGGGAGAGAGCTTTTTCTGCACTTTCTTCTTTTGTCCTTTTAGAGGTTTTTTTTTGTGAGTGTCGCATGCATTGCCCCCTCTCTTAGCCTTTTTTTTTTTCTTCATATATCATAAACAATCCTCTGAGATTCCCACAGTCCAACCGCACAGATAGGAAAAAAAGTTGCAGTGTTTTTTCTGTGTGTGTGTGTGTGTGTGTGCATGCATGGCTTTCAGAGTGTTTTGCACTTGGAGGGAACAGTCCTTTACATTGTGTGTTGCTGATGAGGAGAATCCAGCTGTGTGAGCATACGAAGAAATATGACAAAATGAGATATTTACCATTAAAAAAAATACTATCCGGACATTATTGGTAAGAATGTTAAGCATATAACAAAACTTATGGGTTAGGAATGATTTTTTCATTGAAATTACTCATACAAACAATAAAGAAATAATAGAAGCATGAAGTGATAGTGGGATTTATGTGGCACTGTGGACCCCATCCACTGCAGTACACTGCTTAGCTTCCATGCTGGTACTCCCCTCTGCTTCTCCAAAATGGGAGCGTGCCAACCGGCATCTACTGTAGGTAATACACTGACTATCTTTAAGTACCTCATATGACCCCACTGTGAATAATCCGAACTATTCCTTTAAGAGAAGTAAGTGTTGGGTTTAACATCTGTTTTAAGGCTAGTGAGAGAGTGCTGCAGTGATGTATGCATGTGTGTAACATCAGTGTAATATTTAATAACCTAGAGCTCTAATGACCTTTCTCAACAGATCGGAGAGAGGGCAGAGTTCCTGAACAAGTCGGCACAGAAAAGGTAAAGGTTTTTTCTCCCACCGGCAAAGGTTTCAGTTGAGCGTGGAAGTTTTGCTGCACAGGAAAAATGTCAAATGTTGAATGTTTAATCCCCACTCGGGATTGCAAGTGTCCTCTGTCGAGGCACTAAAGATGAAATGCTTGACCACACTGTGTGTAATATTCAAAGTGGTCCCATGCCGTGTAATAATAACTGTTTGATTCTGCCCAGCAGCACAGTGAAGACGTCTCATTCTCCCGTGGTGTCCAAGATAGACAACAGGCTGGAGCAGTACACCTCGGCTGCTCAGGTTAGCAAATATTCAGCTGGAAAAATTGCAAAGAATTTGCGTGGCATCGGCCTAATGTTGATGCCACACAAATGAACATGAAGTTAACACTGTACTGTGCAAAACATTTGACCTATTCCGCTTGGGATTACAAGACACAGCTATATATCAACCAGACTTCTTGCAGAGTTCAAAAAACTTCTGGCTGTAACACATACACACAACCAAAAGAAAAACAATAGTTATTAGATTATATGTAGTTCTATATACTTTAATGGAGAAATCTGTAATATATTTACTGTACTAGGTCATAAAATGAGCATGAAATGTCATCACAAATTAAGGAAACATGCTAAGTTGAAATACTGGGCTTCTCAAACAACTACACTACAGCCAGCATGCTCTCTTTTAAAATATCCATTATGATCTGGAAAGTGTGTTTTAGTTTGCGCCTTTCAGATTTATCAGAGTTCAAATTAATGCTGAATATTCGCAGAATGAGTTATTCGCCAGAAATCATTAATAATCTCTCAGAAGGAGAAGATGTTTATAACGATTAAATTGAGCAATATGTTAATGGAGTCTGGCAGGCTGTCACTGAACTCCAGCTGTTTTCAGAGCAGCGGGCTTTTATTTGATTAACTTATAATGTAGGACTCATCGTCACTTGTCCAAATATAATGTTGTGCCTGTCTTGCACTTGTGTGGGTTCACTGTCCCTGCAGCCTGCAGGCAATCTGTCAGAGCTTTGAGCCTGTGAGGAGGGGGCAGGGGCGAACAACTCACTTCAACCATACAGCGTATAGGGCTTCAACCTATTTAAAATGCTGTCCATGGCTCCTACTCACTATTTGGACTGCTGTACTCATTGTTGGAGGGTTGTACATGTTGCTCCTTTAAAATAACATATATATTTAGGTGGAAATCAAATATACTGTATAACAAGATAAGGTAAGATCATCCTTTATTCATCCCACAGCGGGTAAATCTGCAGTGTGAAAGCAGGAGGGATAGCACAATAGCAGAAGCATCAATAAAAAGCAAGATATAATAAATAAGTAAACAAGCAAGATATAAATAAAAGAATAAAAACAAGATAAACAAGAAACAGACTCAACAGTTGAAGCTGAACAAATAGCATAAGATAAAAAAAAAAAGAAAGGATACACGCCTAGTGTAATTTTGTCCTCATAAAAGATTGCTTTCCTTATCTCTCACACTTAAGCCAAGTAAGTGGCTAACTCAAGTGTTTCATAGGTGAAAAGCCGACTCAGTCTCCCAACCTAATTCTTCTTTTATTATCTGGCTAAAAGTAGTGCATGATCCTCAGTCAAACAAGAGAACAAAATAAAACACCGCAGTGGCAGCCAGATGAAGCAACTGAGGTCATTCTGGATGTGACGTCAACATCATGTGTCAGAATACAGATAATGTAATGAAATGTAAATAAAACATACTTATAATGTGTTATACTGCGCTTATAGCAATCTATAAACATAGTTATAAGCACTCATAAATATTCATAATGCTTTATAATAAACTTATAAGGTCAAGTATCATAATGCTTCATAATTTCTGGTAATTACGCATTTTTGGCAAGCATCATAGTGGTGTGGTGTGTCACTCCCTCATGCTAATTCCACGTTTCTCTTTTGATTTAAATACCCAAGTCACATCTCCCAATGCACTCAGAAGACACTGTATGTATGGAATTTGTTGCTGTTAATACTTGCAGCTTGTGTTGGTTTTACTTTAAAAAAAGACAGGTATGTGAGCATTGATCTGGACTGGCTGTCCCTGCTGTTCACCAGTTTAAACCCACCACTTTGTCTCTGCAGAGAGAGAACAAGGAGTCTCGATCCCCTCGCTCCGGAGCGGTGGATCTGCCCATGGTCACCGACAGCATACGAAACATCAAGAGCATGTGGGAGAAAGGCAACGTGTTCAGCTCGCCCGGAAGTGGCGGCAGCACGTTCAAGGTAAAAGACCAATCAAACTTTGTGTGTGTGTGTGTGTGTGTGACTGGAGCAGAGAGAGAGGAAAGAGCCCAATTCACGGGCACTTCCTGCTCAGCCCTGTTGCCGATGACGACCAGGCTTAGCTGACCTTTGACCCTATCCAAACAGGAAGCAGCTGTGATGAAGACAGGCGTGGCGGGCCGCATCAACGACTGGCTGAATAAAACCCCGGAGAGCGGCAAAACGTCAGGAGGAAGGCCAGCGGTAGGTCGTCGCCGTAGCAACCCCTGTCACTGCAGCTAAGAAGTACAGTACATACAGTGTACAGCTCAGGGCCCTGCGGGGAAATGCTTAGAAATCTGCAACATAGCAGATACAGCAGTGTTAACTGACCTGAATTATGGTCAGAGTAATCTTTATATACATGTACAGTAGATTTATATCCTTATTTTTGAACTTATCAGAGTGGTTTTTCTTTAAATCTACGAGCGATGAGGTCCTACATGAACACACATTTTTCTGGCCAAGTTAGAGCAGCTTTGGTTAGTTCACATTTTTATGTGTTTTTCTGTTCCCTTCACACTGGTTTGAAGTAGGCAGGACTTGAACAATGTGATGTCACTTACTTCCATGCACCAATCAGGATTGAGCAACATTTGAATCAGTGTCTGATGACAGCTGGTGGGTTTTTTGGTGAATCAAATCTAGTCAAACCACACCCACACAGCCCTGAAGAAGCAGATTAGCTGGATCTTGAATTGTAATATAATAATATAATAATACCGAAAGATGTTTTTAATAAATTACTGGGTTATTTATTCATGAATGTTAAATGTTACTGAGAAATACTTCATCTTTGAAACAGCCTATGGGGTTTTAAATATCCACTTTTAGTTGGAGTAAAGACACAATTTGACACCATAAAGGGATAGTTTAGATTATTTGAAGTGGAGTTGAATGAGCCTCTTATTTTTAGTCTTTGTATTAACTCCAGTAGATGGCCATCAACATGCCCATGGCCTTAGCTTCCCAGTGTAGGAAGCTAAGTAATAAAACTGCTGTGGAGAGGGTCAGCAGCAAAATGTATTTTAGCCACCTAAAAAAGGTCCACCTCAAAAAAAGTCAATATGAGTTTGTGTTCACTATTTTTTATAATATTGTCACTGCTTTACGATGGAGTCTGACAACCTTTTCTGAGAGGAAACGGCTGTTATATAAGCCTCTTCAAACCAACCAGACTCCTCTGACATAAAAGTAATTTTTATCTCACAGAACACAGAAGTTGCTGATCTGCCACTGCCTAGTTTGTTTGTGTTATTATTAGGGCTGCAAGGGCGATTCACTCATCACTTATGTGATGAGTGAAAAGGATCATGTTTATAAATCTAAACCTAGATGATGCCTTTAAGTAGTGTGTCTGCTTGTTGATGGAGTTGCTTAAATGGATAAATAAATCTATAAATAAAAATAAAATAGGTTTAAATTAAATACTCTTAACAAGATGTATTCATTCATTCATTCTCAGTACCGAGCTCAGGGACATCAAGTACAAAGCACCATGCACAAATGAACTATTCATAATCATTTACATTTTTATAAACCATCTCAGCAACTGGAGAGAAATACATCCCATATTCCATGAGTATGTTAGTCTCACAAATAAACAGAATCAGATTTTTTTTTTCTAGTTTAAGGAAACCTGGTCAACCTCATAATAAACTGCAGTGCACTTACTGTTATGTCAGCACTGCAGCATCATCATTATTAATATTATCTCATAATTACTGCTGGTCATGTTCTCTACTGTAGATGTGTTATAATCATTTTCAAATGATGCGGTGGGACAAGTTAGGTTGAGATATTGTCTGTCTGGCACCACCTGGTGGCCATAAAGAAAAATAACTTCTCCTCAGTCCACTCATACATCTGTCGTAGAGTACAAACACAGTACATGTGGATATTATAAACTTGGCATCGGATTGTTATACTGTGTCACCTAAGCATTTTATCTTAAGCTTATCATAAGCTTTTCTAGCACAGAGACAGCAAAGGTTTTTTTTTTTCCAGTCCTGCTCATGTGCATCATGCCTCTCTTCACTTCACTGCCTATATTTCACCCAAATATTTATGTTAGAGCTTTCCGTGCAGCAGATTATGGCTCAAATAGGTAACACACAGCAGGATATGAAAGGAAACTTTAAAAGAGTGTCTGTCCACCAAAAAAAAAAAGCTCAAAAACTGGAACTCTCTTGCCATATAATGCTGCTATCCACTTCTGCAATAATGGTAGCTTTTCCCTGACTTTAACTTTGCATTGTGACGGGGCGTCTTGAAAGAGGATTGCCTCAGACTCATGGTGAGAGTGCTATTTTCCACTTCCCCTCGACAAGCACTCCTCTGCCCGATAGTGTCTGTCAACCTCTGCTCTCGTTCCTCCAGCTCTCTGTCCTCCTCTGTCATTCCTCTCCTCTACACCGCAGGTACTCTGCACTTTGCCACAATATGACGGACTATTTTCAAATTGACCTGCAAATGCCGAGCACTCTGAGCAGCGCTGATATGATGCTTCGTCTTTGCTCTCTTGTTTGCTGTCTCCCTCTCTGACAGGACCTGAAGCCTGTTGATGTCACCAACAAGAGGAGTCTATGGGAAAACAAAGGTGCCTCTCCGACCAAGGTAGCTATTACTCATTTCAAACTATTCCCCTGTCTAGTGTCATTAAAGGATAACTTCTGTATTTTTCAATCTGGATCCCATTTTCCCATGTTTTTGTGGCTAAGTGACTAACAGGGACAACAATTTCTGAAGCTGTTCAAGTGGTGAGTGAGAGTACTAGCCGTTAACTGTACGACTGGCAGGCTCAGGTTTTTATTATAAGTACAAAAGTTGAGAAAACTTGGATAATTTACTTTTCTTTAACTTTTTCTTTTCTTTAGATAAACTTGAATCTTTGAGTTTTCAAAACCCAGAGCGACTTGTGTTTCAAAGATTGTTCACAGTGAGCTGTGAACCTGATTTGTCATTATTTGGGTGCTTGATAATTAAATGGTTGCAGTTGAAAGTGTTAAATTATTCACCAATCTTCAGTGTCACTTCAGTGAGTTCACCTAGCAATTTATAAAAAAAAAAAAACCCTCATATTTTGGGTTCCTACAATTCAAAGTTTCAAGGAAGAAAAGTAAATATTCTCAGCAAAACATAATTAATTCATAATTAGTTCGAGTTCATTTTCAACTTTGTCATTTTAACAGTGCCTTATGGGAAGGATCGCTTCAGCGAGAGAAAAAGTAAGATAGTTTTTGTTTAATCACAAACAGATGGCTTTGTGCTCCTGCCAAACTCACCAGACTTCTGTGACAGAAACAGTAATTTTATCTTTGTCATCTTCATTCAAATGTGACAGAATCAAAATAAAACTCGCAACTGTTGCCATGAATTAAAGGGTTTATTTCCACCAAACAACCAGAGTTGGTGATTGTTGGAGCCAAGATGTTTCTGGTGAGTTTTATTTTGTTTTTGTTTAGTTTGAATGAAGTGTCTTTTACGATGATAAAATGACTTGTTTCTGTAAAGGAAGTCTGGTGAGTTCAGTGAGAGCAATAAAACAGCTGTTTCTGGTTACAAAACACATCTTACTCTTTAAAAAAAGGAATCCTTTCAATAATGTTCGTCCATCAGCGCAAAAACAAACACTTTTAGTGGACTTTGATGCTGCCCAGTTTCCCAGAGGGATTATGCGGCAGCTTACGCTGCTCTAATTTGCATTTCCATTACCACTTTTAACGCGCCAAGCTGAGCCGAGCTGCGCATGAGATGGAGAGTTTGCTTTAATTTACTGTTTCATGTTCACTTTCAACTCAATAGGAGTCGAGTTAAGTTGCTGCTGATGAAAACCCAACATTTCAGCTGCTTCATAGTAATAGTGTTTAAGTAACAAAATAACATTGTTCATTGTGAAGAATTTAAAGGAAATAAAGTGTTTATTCACTGTTTTACGGCCGCTCAACTCGTCTTGAGCTCGTGTTCAGTTAAAAGACACACCTTCAAGCGAGTAAGCCTTTTGTAACGGAGATGCAAATCCCTGCCGTGCTGGGCTGACACGGCGAGTCTCATCAGCACATCTGTATGGAAAAGGGGTATTAATTTCACTTCTGCTTCAGCACAAAAATTGTTGTCCCCATTAGTCACTTACACACAAAAACATAGGAAAATAGGTCCAGATTGAAAAATACTGAAGTTACCCTTTAATACAGAGTACTAGTCTCACCCCTCAGAGAAAATCCACCCCACTGCACATCCTGGAGTGTGTCCAGATGAAGTTTTAACTGTGCCAAATTGGTTTGTGGTCTTGGAAGGATTTCCCGTGTTTTTTCGTGGCTTTCCAGTCGTTGTCAATCAAGAGAACGCAGGAATATTAAAATAATCTCACGATGTTTTGACCCTGGTAATGGCGGCAATGGGAGTAACAATCACATGTGTTTGTTTTTGTTTCAAAGAACTCTCATAGCTAGTTGACCTCACCATTAAATCTGGAATAAGCCTGGAGAGGTAAAGGAGTAATTGTTCCGTGTTTCTTTAAAGCACATATCACAGAATGATCTCACACTCTGCTGTCACACTGTCGACTTCTTCGCTTTCTGTTGTTGGCAAAGCTGTGCTCCGCTCTGCTGTGGTTGGACACTACTGCTTATTTTAAACACAGTGATAATATCTATGAGTTTCTCTCCAAAATTAGACATTTATGATCTGACAAATGTGTCTTGTGTTAACATAATTTGAGTGATTTCTGGCTTACTCTTTATTTAATATTATTATTCATGCCCCTTCCAGAGGTGGAAAAAGTACACACACTCTGTACTGAAGTAGAAGTTCAGATATTTGTATAAAAGTAGAAGTTTAATTCAACTTCTTTGCTCAAGTAAAAGGGAAAAAGTAAAGTAAAAGTAGATTTATTTTCATCTTGTACTGTCGCCTGCATAATTTTTCATCTTGTTTTGTCATTTAGGTTGTTTTGGTCCCATCCATTTAGGTAGAAATTGGTCTCAATGTTGAGAAGGCAGCGTGCAATGCAAAATAAAAATAATCAATAATTCCCCTCAAATGCTGTTTTGAAAGTGTAAGGAGCAGAAAGTACAGATATTTGTGTGATGTAAAATGTAAAAAGAGTGAAAATAAAAAATTGTCCGATACTCAAGTAAAGTACAAATATCTGAAAACTCTACTCAAGTACAGTAAAGAAGTATTTGTACTTTGTTTCCTCCTGCCTTTGGTCCCTTCACACACAAAGTCACATTTTAGAGAATATAATTATTTGTATTTTGTAAATATTGAGCGGTAAACATCTTTCCAAAATGCACAGAGGGCATTAAGGAATGAAACTTGTAAAGTATGTCTGCCAGATGTTCTAAGTGCTGTAAAATGAAAGGAACAAAGTGAACACATCAACAAAGCCAATTTTAAAGGATTACGCCGTTGACTCCATTAACACCCATAACTTGTTAAAGCCGACTCAACAAAATCCAGAAGATTACAGTTTAGTGTAAATTCTGTGTCGTAAAAAAAACCTTTAACAGTGCGCCTGTTGTCCAACTGCGGGCTGAATGCTTTTCACAAATGGCTGTATCACATCACCGCTCCTTCTTCTGACGACCACAAATCACCGCTCTCAGTCCAACTTCACTTGACTTTATGTTGCTCTAATGGAGAAACTGTTTACAGCTTTTTTTTTACAAGTAAGACGCCTTGTTGAGTTGTGCAATGGCAGTTTGAAGGTATTGAATCACTTTTATCACCTCACGTTTTCAAACAAGTCTGATTAAATCTGATGTGAATCAACTGTTTTATCTTTATTTTTATACATTGATATAGCTGTGTTTGTAGAGCTGCTCAGTAGAAGTGGAACCTGACATTAAAAAAAAGTTCAACAAGGATTACCTACACTGTTAAAAATAAGGGTTCCAAAAGGGTTCTTCCTGAAGGTCTGGGGTTCTACCCAGGGCCATTTGCCTCTGAAGGACCCTTTTTTGAAGAAAGGTTTTGTAATGGGTTATTTGTTAGACTAAAGGTTCCATCAAGAACACTTTTCATCTAAAGAATCCCTTTTTTAGGGTTCTTTGTACCATAACATAAAAAAGTTCTTGGTAGAACCCCCTGGCTGGGTTCTAGATAAATCTTTGCAATATAAAAAAGGTTTTCCGTAGAACTCCCTGAGTGCTTCTCGATAAAACCTTTGGAATAGAAAAAGGTTCTCAATAAAACCCACTGCCTGGGTTCTAGATAAAGACCCTTGGAATATAAAAGGGTTCTCTATAGAACCCTCAGTGTGTTCTCGATAAAACCCTTAGAATATAAAAAGGTGTTTTCAAGAACCCCATAGGAGGGTTCGATAGAACTCCCTGAGAGGGTTCGGGATGGAACCATTACACCATAAAAGGCATCTCTGTAGAACCTCTCATAGGGGGTTCTGGGTGAAATCTTTCACAGATGGTTGCAGGTGTAACCATTTATGCTGAGAAGAACTCCTCTGAAAGGGTTCCAAGTAGAACCTTTATAAAAGGCTTTATGGTATCTTTATTTCTAAGAGCGTACCCACCCTGCTTGCTTTATTGTAAAAGTTCCTTCCTTGTTTTCTACTCTGGAACAGTCGGGCGTCTCTGCAGCCAACAGCTGCAGTGCAGGCTGGAGGCTGTGGTCCGCCACATTGAGTAGTGGAGCTGGAGGGCAGCAGGCGGTGGTCTGCACTGACGTAAAAAGGGCCATGGACAGGAAAGGTAGCGGGTAGCGACCATGTCATTAGTTAACCGTGCTATGCTGTGATGTCAGGAGCGGCAAGATGAGCAGGATAACGACTGGCGAGGACAGGATCTGGATAGGTTCAAGAGTCTGTATAGGTTAGAGCGCAATATCAGACGTGGTTTGACTGGAAGCTTTGCAGGTTTGTTTTGCGTCTGTCTGCATCTTTGCCACCTTGTTAACCGTCCTGTCTTCATGTCTTGCAGGTGGCAGGCAGAGGGGAGACCAAATCAGTCGCCAACGGTGAGTCTTTACGAGTGTCGGCTTGTGACTGCGGAGCTTGTGAATGTGTGTGTGCAAGTAAACACACAAATGGGTGGGCAGGCATGTGGGCATGCATGCTGCAGTTGTCGGGTGAACTTGTGGCTCTAAAATGTCAACTTTTCAAAACCTAAGAAATACCGCCTTGTTCTTAGCTTGGCCACAGTGGGGTTTTTTCTAATTGCCTTCAGAAACCAAAAGACAGGGGATTTTTTTTTCAAGCTATAAAAGAGTGCTTAATCCTTCGGTTGAATTAAAAACATGGAAATGACCAAAATGAGTTGTGAGGTTTTCACCCAACAGTGACAACATGTTTTTAAAAGCCTACTTGCTGACAAAACATATTTGTGAAGATAAAAGAGACGATAGACACTCTAAAAAAACAAAGAGAGACAGGGAAGTAGATATTCTCCTAAACTGCATTTCAATCTAATTGTCCAGCTAATTTGAATTTGAATTTTTGAAATGTCGCAAAAAAGAAAAAAAGGAAATAAACCCAGTAGAACTAGTAGAAGTTGCAAACTGGAAACAAACCCGTTCTTTGCCAACCTCCAATAAACCTCAAAGAAAAAGAAACAAGGTCTTTTTTTCCCCGAGTCAATCCTTCCTAAGTCCCTCTCCTTTTTGCTCTGTGCGCCATTAACAGTTGAGCAAACTTAGTACCTCTGACAACTTTCTCCTTTTCCTGTAAAAGTGACAAATAGAGTCACATCTTAAGTTAGTTATATATTTTAATATGAGGTATATTTATATATATATGATGTTTTTACAAGAAAAGGACAAAGTTGACCAAGGTACCAAATTTGCTCAACTGTTATTGGAGCAGAGAGTAAAAAGGGGTTGGACTTAGGAAGGCTCAGTTGTGTTCAGTAAGACACATGTTCTAGCACTTTGACAGGACATGAATTATTGCATAGAATCAAAGGAGTTACCCTCTTGCTAAGTGTGTCATCTTGTCACTGGCTGTTTGATTTATACAACACCATGTGTCTCAAAACCAATATCTGACCTTATCACAGTCCAGCCTGCTGTTTTCCAGTTTGCCGTTTGGCCTTTTGCTCCACAGTATTTTAGGATGTCATTTAAACATTGCTTACTATTTTAAAATCAAATATGAGTGCTGCCTCCTCCTCCTTTTGTTCCACCAGCGGGGCAGAAGAGACGTTTTGGCCTTGAGGGATTCCATACATGTCCGCGTAATGTGTCGCTTATTCAGCACACAGGATCACACACACACACATAGGCACACACCAGTTTCACCTCTATAAACCCACTCGGCAGCCATCTCGACGCCACTCAAACCTTTCAGCTTTTCCACTCATGTGCGCATCCACTTCTGCCGCTCCGACCACACTCCTGCCTCGCAGAGTGCTGCCAGGCCGGTTTGTCAGATTAATAGCTGGTATGTTGGAGATTAGCACACCATCACAGTGTGACAGAGGATGACAGAGGCTTTGTATAGAGTTCGTATTTCTTGCTAGTAGCTGGCTGCAGGACCCCACAGAGATTTGACACCAGAGTGGACCACATGCACAGCTTCACACCCTCCACATGCTTGGATCTAATAGAGGACTTTGAAAGTAATGTTCACCAGTTTGGAAATAGTGTAGTTGGAAATTTAAAATAAATAGCTCTTCCTGTTTTAATTTTGAATGATGACTTTCAAGTAAGATTTTTTTTTAGCCTCCTGATTTGGCCTTGTCATAAAGATGTCATCATGGCAGACTACAGTACAGTGAGTTACAGTGCTGCTGATGGACAGATAGCGGTTAGCTAGTTTGCTTGTTGGTAAAGTAGGATAACCACTTCCTGCTGTAATCTGTAGCTGGCGTTAGCCAGTTAGCTTAGTTAGCCGTGAAGCTTGCTGCCAACTCAGCCCTGGGGTGCCAGGAGCCAAACCAGCAAGAAAATCACCTTGGTACTGTATTCCCTGTCATCAAACTGGCCACCGTTGGTCAGTCATTGGTAGAACAAGACTAAGAGCCAACGATCAGACTGCTCCACAGTCTCCAGGTATCCAGGCAGAGTTTACAGAGAGGGAGCACTGGTCGCAAAAAGCTGGTGAATCAGAGAAATAAAACATTATCTTCTGATTGTTTCACAGCGGTTATGTTCAAAGCACAAATAAATACTCCCACACCATCACACAACCCTGCAGCTAATCGCCACAACACCTGATTATCTCTAAGGAGGATGTGGCGCTCGAGGAAAAGTCAATATAGTATTTGACGCTATTTTATCAGTCTCATGGAGCCACTAAGTCTTAATTTGAGCAAGTTTTGGAGAGGGTGAAGTCGGGTGAAGCTAAAGTGGGGCAATCAAGCAGTGTAGTAGATCTGTCAATCAAGCAAACTACCCCAAAAATATCCCCCTCAAAGGCAGTCTTGTGAAAGGAATAACAACTTTAAGAATTTTGACCCAGAAACATACAAAAGGCAGTCAGATTATTTTGATTCCTGTGTTAAAAAATAAATTGTGAGGGGCTTAGGGGTCTTTTCCGTAAAAGTTTAACAGAGCAGGCATCAAGTGGCCTGTAAACTGCGTGTTAACTGTATGACTTCAGCACTTCACTGTGGTGTTTGTTGTTCCGTTTGACCTTCTGTGTCACAAGTTCAGAGTCATGAACCCACACCTGTCTGCACGCTTATAAACCCGCTGATGGACTCGTTTTGTGTCTCCCTCCAGGTATGGGACACTAATGTCTTGAAGGAGCCACTAAAGCTGGGGACCACGACAATCCAAGACTCTTCCTTTGACTTTGTCTTAAGAACCAAATATAACGACCACACTCCCGAGAGGGGACCCCATGAAAAACGGAGGGACAGGAGACACGCTGTCCGAGCACTGTACCGAAAACAGCATCTTATTTTTGTACGGTTGCCACGTATAGTGCCTTTGCACAAAGATTTTTGCTTTCTAAAAGAAACAAAATGCTGTGAAATTTGGACATTTGTAATTACTATTAACTAATTACGTAATACAATCCTGCCAGGAAGAAAAAAAAACAAACAAAAACAAATTAAATTTAGATTTATTGTTGTATTCCATGCCGACAGTTTTGATAGAGAAAGAGTAGATTAAGAGTTAAAACATTCCAAAGAGATGGGTGAAATCAGTTCTCTCCCTCAAACAGTACACTTTCCATCTCTTTTTTATTTATATTTAAAGCAAAAGCTTCACACATTGCTATTTTATTCAACGTTCACCAGTTCAGGATAGAAATATAAGCACTTCTAGAATTTAGCTGATTTCACTTTTATTATGTCTTACCAATAGTGCAGCAATGGTCTGAGTAATATATGTTAGCACATGTGATGTTTTGAATATGACCTATCATACTGTATCTTATATAACATCTTTATACTCATAACAAAAGGTATTTTTTGCTTTTTTTGTATCCAGAAACTATTCACCAACAGGCAGTTAATTTCGGCGGTGATAGGAGTGTTGAATTTTCAGAAGGCCATTACGACTTTTATTATCCTTCATGTCATTTTATTTATGTTTTAATGTGTTTTGTCCTTTTTTTCTACTTCTAGCTGTTTTTGTAGCTTTTGTACCTGTCGGATCACTTTAAAATCTTCAGACATTCCTCTTAAAAAGCAGGTGCACGAGGTGCCTTCGCTGCTTGAAAGCTGTAGGTTTTATAATGTAGGAAATCGGCAAACCAATCCTCTTTTTTTTAAATCTACCTTTTTACTTCTTTATTGCCTCTATGCACACTCTTATGCTCAGCGATAAGTTTCTAATTAAGGGCATACAAAGTAAAATCAGGGTGCCTAAGCATATAGCAAGATATACAAGGATATTTACCACTATGTAATTCTTCTGGCCTTATGATTGCAATGAAAACATTTACGACAGCTGAGGTACAGTACATGATAGCCTCAACGCAACTCAGTATGATATTAAGACTTGTGATTTTCATGTTTCTTCTTCACTGACGTGGTCTTAAGTAGCACATTCCCTCTCATAGTCTTTGCGCGACGCAAGCTTTGATAATATGAACGGTTTGCCGGGGCATTAAATTGATCAATGTTACTGCTCAAAAGTCTGACAATCACATTCCACGGCTCCTGAAAAGAGCAGGGGAGCTTGACCAAAATACTTTTAAGTGTGATTTAATGTGACATTTATGGGTTTTTTTCATAATGCCGTATTGTTTTTTTTTTTTCTACAACCTTGTGTCCATTTTATGTTTTTTTAAAAGTTCTTTTATTTCCATGTTTAACCAGACACTTGTTGTTTGTGTAGCGCTAAGCCTATGCAAAACACACTATCTGTAGTCTCTCTAAACACTCCCAATGTCATACAAGTGGGCAGTTTCCAACTGGATGAATGTTTTGAACATTGTACCCTTGACTCAACAACAGCAATAAAGACATTGAGGTATTCCACATTGTTAAGTTTCTTTCAACCACTTCACCACTCTACTGTGGACCACGTTATCTACTGTGGGCCTTTGTCTTTGTGTTGAAATGATTAGCAATTTTGGAGCAACGAAACTCACAAAATGTAGTAAAAGGTAAACAAACAAGTCAAAATACCTGAATACACAACGTATAACCAATCAGTGGGTCGTGGCCAAGTGGGGGGCCTCAGAATGCCATCCAGTGGGCGTCTGAGGTAGAAATGGTACTGGCAAATGGTTAGATTAAAATACATTTTTAATGGCAATTTACAAAGCTGAAATTAAAGTACATAAATTCAATGATGATGTTTGGACATCACCATCTTGACACATCAGCTCGATTCGAGGTTTTTCTGCTGTTATCTAGCTGACGTTCCCTCAGATAATGTGATTAAAAAAAATATGGAGCTGTTTTTGAAAAGGAAAAAAAAATTATGTGGGGAAACAACCAAGGAAATATGACTGTCTGGATCCATAACAGCATAATTATTATTTTATTTTTTTTCCCCTTATCTATTTAGGCATGTGTCCCTCAGATTTTTTTAACAATCAGAAGTGAGCCTCAGGTTACAAAAAGTTTAGACACCCTGACCAAAATAGTTAAAAATGCGTGTGAAATTTAAACTTTTAGAATTTTCCGTTAACCTCCGAACAGTTGATGAAAAATAAAGCACCGATCACTTAATAGAATAAACTGACATCTTTCACTGTCATTTTAGTTCTAACGGTCACTTATTTTCTTTTCCTCACCACATTACCAGTTTTCCTCATGATAGCTTTTACCTGAAAACACCGGTGGCTAAACACACTAAGCGCCAGCCTCTTCAGCTAGCTACATAGCTGAAGCAAACTTCATAAAAACTATATTATAATTACTGAACTGCACACTGCTGTAGCATCACCTTATATACTTTTGTAGTACCTAAAGCATTTTAATCAGCAAGCAAATACTACATAGTTTGTAAGTCTATAAGTTTTTAGTTGTGTCTTTGATTCGTAGATGTATAAAAAAAAACTGATAGGGCATTGCTACTCAACCTTTCTTCCAATTTTTGAGCAAGTATTCGCATTTCAGTGTTCGCGTTTCATTTCAGCATGAGCATTTTCTGTTTTTCTCTGTTTTACAGTTGTAGATTAAATATCTTTCTTTGTTTGTTTTTTGGACTGTTGGACAAAATATGCTATTTTCTGACATTTTAGGAATGAAAAGATGAATCAGAATTAATCAGAAATATAATCAACAGATTAAATGAACAATAAGGAGAACAATAAGAAGCAATAGCCAGCTGCAGCCCTAGTCACATATAACGTAATATGTCATGATATGTTATATAAAGCATATAGGTTAAAAGGGCAGACAAAGGGCCCATTGCCAAGTCCTGTGCTGCCTTCAAGTGCTGTCAGAAATACTGGAATAATGAACTGTATGAACTTGAATGAAGGATTTTATCATCACGAAGTGCCCACGATGTGGTGGGAGGTTGATGGTGAAGGTCAGACAGTAGCTAATGATTTAAAAACTATTGTTGTGTGTCTTTTCTACCTTGGGCTAGATACTTCGACTCCGTCTCAAACCAGTGCTGTGCCAATTCTCAAAAGAAACAACAAAAAAAAAAAAAAAAAAAACTTTGCAAGAAATGTTTTATCTCCAGCCAAATAATACTTTGAGGTGGAACAAGTTTGTATTTCCAATTTCTGGCTTCGATTGTGGCAGATTGCAAGGAGCACTTGAAGGCAGCATTCCTCTCCAGGTATAACTCATCTCATGCCTCCAACAATAGAACTGACAATCCTAACCAGTCATAGAAAAGATATGCGGTCACATGATGGACAGGGCTGTATTAAGTGTGCTTTATGGTTGGGAGGATGATTGAACTTGTCTCTGTCTGGATGTCAAAGAATAATCCCAACTCTTCCTCAGGGATACACAGGAGGTAAGAACATGACCTCTGTGTGCATGACAGCAAAAAGATCAATAACATAATTGAAAGACAGTTAATATTTTGCATTTTTAAATGAATCAGAGTTCCTTTTTTAATAAATTTAAAAAACTAAAGTGAGTTTTGTTGAATTAAACCCACATTGCATGATCTAACAGCTCGATGTTACTCATACAAAGTCATGAATGCTGAATTAAATTGGCTCAGACGTTGCCTAAGTAGACTCCTAAAGATTTTATGATGGATTTTCTTTGATGTATTCTGATCTGAGCACTGCATATGCTGGCGAAGAAGGTGCTAAGCTCGCCCCTGAGACTGCTGTGTTGGTAACATGCTTTGGGCTTTGACTTAATGCTGCCTAATGCCGAAACCAGCACCCGCAACATTCCTGCCACTGTCAGACTGTGTATTATTTCACAGTTTGAGCCAAATGGGGACTGACCGCGTGCATTAAAGCAAATACACGTTTAATACCCCAGCCATGACAGCCCTCGTACACTGTGAATTCTTTCTGGGTTTCCAGTCAGTGCTTTTCACCAACCAGATGGTATTTCTTCTATTTCTCCTCCTCTATCTTTCTCCTCTTCACGTCTCTTTCCTCGTCCTTTTGACGTCAGCTGCTCAATCTGATGACACAAGCAACAACCACACAGGGACTCCAGGCACCACATGTGTCAATATGAGCACATATGTAACAGAACTTAAAATGAAGCCTGACTTTGGACAGTAACCATACACAGGGAAAGTGTAAATATGGCAGGCAGGGATTGAATGTGCAGCTGGCCGTTTGAAACAGCTTGGAAAGAAAGAACAGGAGTGGAGCCAGGCAGAAGGAGGAGGAAGGGTGGATGTGGACATAATTGTCTTTATCCCAGCATCACCCGTAAAACAAATATATCAAAAAGGTTTCTATTATTACCAAAACCCTGGTATAAACTTGTTTTTATGACAGGGAATACACTCTTAGAAATGAAGGTGCTAACTGAACATAAAGGGTTCTTTGACTTGTCTCAACTATTTTTGGTTCATGGTGTGGTAACGTTTTATAAAGGTTCCATTTGGAACCCTTTCAGAGTAGTACCTAGAACCCAACATAAAGGGTTATTCCTCGAACCATCTGAAACATCTGTGGTACAATGGTTCCACCCCGAACCCTCTCTGGGGGTTCCATCTAGAACCTTTCCACCTTCTAAGGGTGCTAACAAGGATCCACCTATGGGGTTCTACTGCAAACCCTTCTATATTCTCAGGGTTTTATCTAGAACCCACCCAAGGGTTTCTGTCAAAAACCCTTTTATATCCAACGAGTTATACTTAGAACCCACCTAGAAGGTTCTGCCAAAAATCTTTTTGTACTCCATGGATTTTATCTAGAACCTACCCAAGAGGTTCTACTGAAAATCCTTTTATAATCCATGGGTTTTATCTAGAACCTACTCAGGGGGTTCTATCGAAAACCCTGCCATTTTACATGCTTTGTTTCTAGAATGCTCCTGCTGAAAACCCTTCTATATTCCAATGGTTTTATCTAGAACCCACCAAGGGAATTCAACTGAGAACCTTTTTATATTCCAAGGGTTTAACCTAGAACCCACCTAGAGAGTTACGCTTCAAGGATTTCAACAATCCTCTTTCTTCCAAAAGGGTTCTGAATGGAACCTTTAGTCTTACAAAGAACCTCAGTCTTTCAGGAAGAACCCTTAATTTTAAGAGTGTAGAAGCAAGACAAACTCCTCAGAAGCATTGTTATAAAAATGTTCCCCAACCAGCAGCTGACCAAACCACAGCGACAGAAATAGCCCGTCTGAATGTGGGTCCCAGCTCATTGATTTACTGTGAGTACAGTGAGGTGAGCCAAACCCATTGTCTGGAGGAGTCGCTCCACACCTGTTCAAAAGCACGCCCTATTATTCTTAAAAATAGACCCTCGCTCTCCCCCATTGCTCACACTGGTTTTTATGATCTGCTGATTTATAAGCACATGGAAAAAAGAAAAGTGCTCCAAGGGACTGTTGTGCACAATCATGTTCTGACCTTCATGATGTCAGCCTTGTTGAATACAACCCTGTAACCTTGAACTTGACCCCAAACACCTCAATGTTGTTGTGTTGACAGGTAATGACTTCCTGGAGTCTCCAGTGGTTGTCTAACAACCTCATGGTGAAAAGACTCCAGATATGTCAAGAGAAGTTGAAAACAGAACAGCAGAGGCCAAGATATCCTGACTTTTAGTACTTCATATGGATCAAGCTCCAAAATTGGGCTGTCACAATATCAGATTTTCATGATTATCAATTATCAATTATCACAGCCAAAGAATTCATGATAAAGGATATTATTGCAATATCAATAGAAACTTTGGCATTTTGTCTTTTTTTGGCCAATGAATTACACTCAAAAGAGTTGAGGGAGGTGAAGAGAGACTCTGTACCCATAACTGTAACTGATTTAAGACTGTAGACTACATCTGAGAGGCGCTGGATTACTTACATAATATTATTTAGCTAATATTTTGCTAACATTAGCTCATGTCAGATCCTATGTCCCCTGGCACCTGGGTAAAAAAAAAAAATGAATTAATGCGCAAAAATTAAATAATTGCGGGCTGGCAGCAGGAAAGAACAATAATACAACACATAAAATACAATAATATGTTTTTTCCCTCGAGTAATCATAAATTCACATGACTGTGCAGTATTCGTAACATTTATATTCTCTAACACAGTAATATCAAGCCTAATCAGCCAGCAGGATTTTATTGTGAAAGGCTGCGACACAACCTTTGACCCCACATCCTGCCAAACAATTGGAGGTCAGCACCTGGTCTGACAGCGATGTAGGCTAACTGTCGGCTAAAACGGATGGCATAAAGGCAGAAATAGGCAGTGGAGGATACCAAATTGTGGACAGTACATCGTTAAAGGCCAAGTCGGATGTCCGGGAGGATTTTGGTTGCGCCGAAAAAGCCGCTGCTGCTTGTAAAAAGTTTTAAAAAATGATTAGCTAGCTTTTGAGCTAGGCTAGGCTCGTCATCACCATGAAAAATCATCGACAGCTGCGGGAGCAGGTGCTGTGTCAATTGAAAACACAAGTGAGTGACTGTTTGTGTTTAATCCCGGGTCAGGTTAAAGTGCGGATTTGACTTTTGATAAATTGCGGGTAATGGGACTGTTATTCTCAGTTTTGCGGGAGTGAGGGGGGACAGGTTTGCATAACTGGATCCGCGCAGGACTCTGGTTGTCTTTTTTTCAGCATCTATATAATTTGGTTTGGTTTAAGCATAGGCGAGCCTGGCACGGGGTACCAAACTGTCTGTCCACTCAAATTTCATTGTCCCTCCCAGGTAAACAGCCACATCTTTCAAACTCCATGTCTCAGGTTTGTAGCACAGGATTTCTGTTAAAAATGTGAAGTCTCCAGCCCAATACAAGACAACCCTGATGACATCATTACATTTCCAGACTTCAGAAATCTCCTCCAGCGCCACAGAGGACATTATACAACTGTTTTCACAAGTTGACTGGTGTAAAATTGGTGGAATGCCCTCAAACGAATCGAGTGTGTGTCAAGAGGATTTCTGTAACTGCATTGAAATCAGATTAAATTGTGTTGCCTTTGAAAGAGAAATAAGCCGTTATGCATGAACATCAGACTACATCACACTTGTTCTGATGGATGTTTCTTGCAGCGTGCCACTTCAAAGCCTTTTGAGCACCTGGAAAATTGTTTTCTGAGTGTAAATATCTGAGCCAACATGATATGCGTATATAGCTTCAGATGCGTCAGTTTGTCCCTGAAGGACTCGTGCAGTCGTGGTTGTTTCAGCGCTGTTCAGACTCCAGTCGGCCGCCTGCAGCCTTGATCTGTGCCAAGAGGAAATGGCTGAGGATTAGGCCTGGAGCTGTTTAAAGCCCTGGGCCTCTGCTTGCAGTGCCCATGGTGGAATCATTTCAAATTCTACAATTGCTCCAATCTCACAGCATGTAGCCAAGGTTTTTTTTTGTGGGTTTTTGGTTTAGTTGTTTGCACAAATGATAAAAGCACTGAAAGGAGAAGGAAAGAAGAGAGATACAAACCATCTGTCCGAGGGAAAGAAATCTCTAGGGCTTAAACAAAACATTACAGTCGATAAGATAAAGCAGGAAAATATCAAGAAGACAAACAACAATAGAAATCACAGCAAGGCAAACATTAAAATACAAAAATGAATAAAACCAGCCCCAATTATACCGAGCCCAAGAGAGCAGAGAGTCTGGTTTTGTGTGTGAGTGAGAGACAGCTGCATTAAAACTCATCTTTCATCTCTAAACAAAGAAATTCATTAAAAATGCATCTGGTCTTTTTTTTGTGTGATGAATTGAAGTGTTGATTCTTGATGTTTTGATGTATTGTCTGCTGTCCTCTTTCATGCAGGTAATTGGAATCCAAGATGTCTGAAGAGGTAGTGGTCGAGGAGCTGCCGTGAGTACCTTCATTACATTTTAGCAGCGTTTTCTGGTGTTTTAAGTTAATCAACAGACAAAGTGAGCTGATTTTGGCTTCTTTTCTTCTCAGGGAGGAGGGTAAGTAAGAGTTTGAGAGTGTTCGCAGTGTTTTTCCGAATGCAAAATGTCACTTTCAAGCTACTGTTTCAAGACGTAGCTGACCTGATTATGTCTTCTCAGAGGTAGAAACCCAGCAAGAGGAAGGTAAAGGCTTCTGCATGGCTTCACGTGTGCCTTGTCTTGTTTCCGGTGTGTGTCTGCTGCTGTTACAGCGTCTGCTGTCAGTGATAAAAGACATAGCAAGCTAGCTGAGTGTGTCATTTTTTTTTCCGTCATTGGTGCCGTATAACAAGACAAAAGACATAAGACAGCTGAGCAATGGTGGACGTGTCAGAATGTACTGACATTAAGGTAGGACGGGAAGACAGTTTATGACGTCCAACGATGAAGGTGTGGGAGGACTGTGGGGAATTTATGTCAGTCACTTTGACCAGACAGCTTTTTCTTCATTGTCTCCCTGTTCAACTGATTTGCAAATATTTTTCTCCAAATACATGTAACATGTAGTATATTTTGTTCCATATAACACTTTTTCATACTGTTTTATTAGATAATGTAGCATATTTTATTTCTGTATTAATACAGACAAACACAAAGTATATTTACTCAATCATATTATGTATTATTCTGATAGTTGTTATTGTGGATGGTATATAATTTTTATTTTTTTTTACTTTACTTAAATTTCCCCTCTGAGAATCAATAAAAGCTTGTCTTTTATCTTGTTGAGTTTATCAAATACAATTCATGTTTATACCAATATTTATAATAATGCATTTTATTAATAACTACTAATCAACATTACTTAAATCAAATTATAAAGAAGAGATTTTGAAATAGAAGATTGGATTTGTTAATGGTGGGGATAATAAAACTGTTGTGTGTGTCTTTGATTATAGATGTTTTTAAGTCCATAGTTAGAGAAAAAGTAAGAGCAGTGTGAAGGCTGAAAAAAATGTTAAGGTAATGACTTTTAAAAATGAACAACAAAAAATAGTGGTGTAAATGACAGTGCACACTGAGTAGCCTGTAACAAGCATGACGAGATGAGAAGAGTGACACCACTCTTAAGTCTGTACGGCAGATATGAAGCTACAGCTGGTTGATGATGAGCTTAGCTTAGCTTAGAAAGCAGAGGGAACCAGCTAGCTTGGCTCACTGTGATAAAAGCCACCTATCAAGCTTCAGATCTATGAGAGCGCTGTGGATCTTATAATCTACAGTAACTGTTGGCAAGAAAGCAAAAAAAGCATTTTTGAACAATTACAGGGTCACATTGGCCTGTGTCTAAACTTAAAATGTGATTTCATTTAAAGCTTTATTTTATATTTCTGCATTCACTGTAAATGCAAACATTGTCTTTACTTAATTGAATAGTGCCTTTAATTTTACGTGCCTACACTGAGTTTCCATCTTTGCTTTGTTTAGCTGCTTTCCTACCCCATTAATCATCTCATGACCCTGCATATTTATTGTGACCCTTTGGAGGGGCCCGACCCCTAGATTGGAAACCACTGGACTAAACCACTGAACTGTTTACATCAGTAAAACTAGCTTCACCTTGAACAGCTACAACAGTAAATTGCTTCTCAATCAATATTTCCAATCTAATAATTACTTCTAATAAGTCACAGGGCCATTTTCCAGCAGAACGAGTACTTCTACTTTTGCTAATTTGAGTACATTTAGCTGATAATACTTGCTGCTTACTTACTGCAGTTTTACTTGACTAAAGTTAAAAAATGATGACACAAACTAAACAGAAATGATGATGACATTTTCCCTGTTGTTCTCTCATGTGTTGAGATTCGGCTTTGATTTTCTGACATGTTACAAACAGCTCTCGGGCTCAGTTTGTGATCTCAGATCATTCCCTGTTTTTAGCTTTGTTCAGAATGTCAGACAGCAGCACTGGTTTCAGTGCTTCCCGAGAGACACCATCACAGTGCTCCGAGTTTGACCAAATCCTAGCCTCTAGCTGTTTGCCAGAGTCTCATTGATCCACTAATCCTTATTTTGTTCACTCAGACATGGATACACTGAGAGAAGAAAGTTTGTATGACTTGTTTTTGGCAGTTAATAATGTCTCTCCATTTACATTTATCCTTTATTTACTCACACACTTCTGGCATATTATTGTAGTGCAGTGTGTGGGTGGTATCATGTTTTATTTTGGCTTCATTAACTCTCATTATGTTCTTGTTTTATAGAAGAAGCTGCTCCTGAAGTAGAAGGTAATTCTCTCCTTTAAATATTTTTTCATCTGCCATTATAATTCCAACTGTTTTATAGAACATAATAATGTTTAAGTTTCACTTGATATTGTAATAGTTTTATGAGTAGAACTGCTCACGTAGCCTGGCTTGTGCCATCATAAATATTGCATACATACCCATTTTGTATGAATAACACACTAAAAACTATTCATTATGCACTGTAGAATGAAAATTAAATAGTCTTTTCTTGCCTTACCTCTAATTTAGTTCAGCACCATTCATTTCTGTATATCAATATTAGCCCTTTTATGTTTAGTATTCACTAATCGCTGCTATGTTTGGCTGCCGGGGAGCCGCCTGCTGAGTTAGTATTTGATGAATTCATTCCAAAATGAGATAGCCACTTTGTGAAAATTGTGACATCTCCTCAGACAAAATTACTGTTTGCCTGGATGGAAAACTGTGTTTATTGTTGAGATTGTGACACTTCTTGTCTATTTACTGACAGTATATAAATACTTCAGGGGTTTAAATATTTGATTCAACGTGACAATTTTCTAAAATGTTAAAACGTGTCATTCATCATATATACTGGTTGTCCTGCATATTTTATGGTTGCAAAGAATAACGTAGTCTCATGTCATGTTATGTCTTTTCCTCGGATAAGTAAACACATTGCTGCATGACATTTTGATGACAATGTGACACATCTAATCATATTTTCACTGTCACACCACCACAGAACCTCCTGCTGCAGAGGAAGGTAATGACTTGTTTCTACTATTTTATTTTAATCTAAAATAAAATATATACTATATATATATATGATATATTAAGTGTTTGATGGTTTGGCTTTAACAATATATTTTGTGCATCTCTTACGTGGAACAAGCTTTTACTTGTAGTACATTTTGGCTGATCCATTAACATACTGTAGCTAACTCATGTCAGGAACATTTACTGATGAGCTGTTCTTTGTTTCTTGCACTGATGATGCCTGTTCAACATTACCTTTACAAAGAGCCTGCAGAGGAAGGTAATGAGCTTTTTCTACTTTTGTGTTGCACTCTAATATAACATATATTGGTTCAGCTTTAACAGATATATTGTACACACAAGGCAATTTGAGGGGGGATCCACGTTGTTTGCAAAATGACCAAAATGCAGCCCCCTTGTTAAACTCCCATCCCTCATCTTAGTAGTAGGGAGAGTGCAGGGCAGAGGGTTTCTGTAGTTGAATGTGTTAGTTTAGTCTTTATCTGACTAAAGTTTGTTCAAGTTAGAGTCTGTGGTCCCGACCTTGGCTCTGAAATATCCACAACCTTACTGTGAACAAAATACTCCAGGCCCTCCCCCTCCTGTTTAAAATTAACAATCCTCCACTGTTTATATACATGTGAATAAAATAGTTTTACTTTGGCTCCTCTTCTTTAACTTTATGTATGTAGAACCATACTCCTAGGTAACATTAACATATAGTAGCTAAGTCATGCTATGAACATTTACTAATGAGCTATTCTCCATTTCTTGCATAAATTCTGATTGCTCATCAACTGCTTGTTCAACATTACCTTTACAAAGAGCCTGTGGAAGAAGGTAATTCGTTTTTTTTCCCCTACTGTTTTATTCTGTTCTAATATAGTATAAATATATAACAGCATCCTTGCTTTTATTTTATTAACAAATATATTGAAACATCATTTTCATTCATCATTTCCCATTACCACAGAGCCTCCTGCTGCAGAGGAAGGTAATTACTTTTTTTTAAACTGTTTTATTCTCTTTGATTATAATATATTAAGTGTTCAATGGTCCAGCTATAACAAATACATTGTTTAAATACACTATAAAAAAGTCATGCAGGGATTTAGTCAAATCAACTAATCTTTTCTCATTAACTTAACGTAAACATACAAGTTTTGTTTATTCAAGTTAATTAAAGGTAACATTTCTCAGGACTTCAGAACTCATAAACATGTGTTCTTCAAACACTTGAAGTCTTGAAAATGATGAGTTGAATGAATGTACTTCTTTATTTTTTTTCAACAATATTAACACTGTAAGATGAGTCATGGTTACTTGTTTTCACGGCAATGAAAACACTGTGAACCATGGTGAAGCTTAGTATTGAATTGGTCAAGTAAAATTTAATAAATTAAACAAATGTTAAATGTTAGAAATGTTCATCAGAGTGACTGAACAGTCGTTGGTTCAACTTAATATCTTAAGCTTATTGAACATGATTTTTTTGGTGCACAGCTTAATTAATATAAAGTTAATTTGTTTTGAATCATTAGTAAGTTAAAAAAATAGTTTTGTTTTTTTACAGTGGATAGTATATGAATAAAACATTATTGTGTTTGGAAATATGACATCTGTTATATGGAACAGGCTCATTTTCTTTAACTTTAAGTATATTTCAGCTGAACCATCCTCTTAGGTAACATATTGCACATATTGCACCTACACCATGAACATTTCCTAATGAGCTACTCTATTCTCCATTTCTTGCATTGATTATGATCGTTGTCACCGATCAACTGCCTGCTCAACTTTAGAGCCTGCAGAAGCGCCTGCAGAAGAAGGTAACAGTTCTCTCTGTTCAAACTTGTATGCATGGTGTGACTAAATCACACAATATTTCACTCAGGTTTGTGCATCCCACCTTATTTTACAGTCATTTAGTCGGAGTAAGAAGACCTTAGTGCTGAGATATATGTGGGAAATAGTAATAGTGACTTTCAATCTTTTCAGCTCCCTGTTACGGATGAATTTGTGTAAATATCTTCCTATTTTATTTTTCTCCCCATGCCTTAATATTTATTCTGATAACAAACTTTTAGAAAAGAACTGCCTCCACTGTCTGAAAGTAAACTAAGCTTTCATGGCTTCAAACCCCCTAGAGGCAAACAGACACTGTTCAGACTCTCTATTTCTTTTTCTGACAGCCAAGAAAGTGTTTTGTATCAAAAATATGTAAAGTAGATTTCTGACCTGAGTGAAACAGTTTGCAAATAATAAAGTAAATCCATTTGTATTCTGCCTGCTGCTGCACTAACATGTCCTTATGTCCTCTGCCACAGAGTCTCCAGCTGCAGATGAAGGTACTGTAAGTTCCTGATGAAGCCGCATGAGGACGTTTTGTGATCATTACTGTAGTTTGACATGGTTGTCTGTGGTCTTCACCCGTCCACTGGAGAACTGCACTGTACAACACATGCTCACCACACACCGCCATCCAAAAAAAAAAGCATATGGTAATTTTTAAATACAGCTTTTTTGGGGACTATGAAGAAACACCCTTCATGTTGAGCCAATCGTTTTCAGAACGCTGGTACACATTCTGTTACACATGCTGCTCATGTTGTATCAAATTAGTGTAACAGGCGTCATGCATTAAATGGTTACAGTCTGAACATAAAATAATATTGTGTGAGCTCCCATGTTCTCACAAATTGCTGCAAAAATGCCCTCTGTGGTTGTCCAAGGTGTTAGAAAACAGTCCAGTCCATGCCTATCTAGCATGCCCACCAGTGGACAAAACATTACAAAGTGTCCTCTAGGGTGCCCCTCTAGTAGAAAAACCATGATGAAGCAGAAAGTGTGATACTTACCCTCTAGGATGCTCTTCCAGTGGAGAAAACATGATGCAGCGTCCTCTAGGATGCCTTTCTAGTGGAAAAAAATATGATAAAATGCCTTCTAGGGTGCCGTTCCAGTGGAGAAAACATATGCAGGGCTATCTAGGGATAGAAAGTGATGCAGGGCCCTCTGTGGTTCTCCTCCAGTGCTGTTAGGGTGGAGAACATGTGATTACAGGGCTCTCCAGGATGTCTTTCCTGTGCAGGATGAAGTATCCCCAAGAGTGCCCTTCGAGTTGGCCTCTTTGTGCCTCTAAACAGTTAAACAGTTATTAATTACCTGTAGAGGTGTAATTTTTATCTTAACCATGAATGCCTCATTAATTTCTGCATGCTGGTGCCCTTTTCATTTTTTTCCTCCATTGTCCAGGAAAATCTATTGTTCCAATACTCATTCAGTTACACAGTGCATTTGTCAGAGTGTGTATTGAGTGTATTTGTCATTATAGTCTCACTTTTGTTTCATTAGTGAGGGTCATTAATGAGTTAATAATCTTTCACTCCAATGCTCTTGGCCTACAGGAGAGAGTCAGGGTGAGTGAGCACTGTCATTTTATCTACTAAAGCCGAACTGTTTGACACATCAGTTGTCAGTTCTATACCACAAATATATATTTTTTGTTAAGATTGTTTTAATTTAATCTAGGATAAAATTAAGACAGTTACTTTTATCTGAATTAAAATATCTCTGCTATAGTAACCGTGATTATCCTTTTTTATTCAAACAGATGACTCCAAACCCAAACCAAAGTAAGTCTTTTGACATTTGAATTTTGATCTGTATACCAGCTAGTGTTTAACTGGTCAGTGAAAGTTGTTATTCTAACCCAGAAATGTTATTTTAGGGCATTTGCTCCAGCTATAGCTGTGCCAAAGATACCAGAGGGAGACAAAGTCGACTTTGATGTAAGTGACTGATTCCATTTTAAGCTACATAGACATATTAAACAGTAAACTTGTGTTTTTGTCTGTGTACTATATGTGTCTGCATGCAGAAATGTTTATCTTGATTATAAGGACCAAATGTCTGCTTCAGTAATTTAGGGTCAAGACTTTGTTTGGGACTTAATTAGGGCTTTGCACACTGGAAATGCAGCCACTGAAGGTCTTTATATGTAGAGGTGGGAAGTAATGAAGTACAAATACTTTGTAGTAGAGTTTTCAGTTGTACTGAACTTGAGTATTCATTTTTCTGACAACTTTTTACTTCTGGTCCCTACATTTAAACACAAATATCTGTACTTTCTACTCCTTACATTCTTAAAACAGGCAGGTTACTTTGCTTTTAATGCTTTTGAGGGGAATTATTGATTCTTTTTGTTTTGCATCATTGCACGCCATCATCTCCCACCCTCATCGTAAATGGATGAGACAGTAGCACAGATGATTCCTTGACGTATTCATCAGTGCATGTCATGCTCGACGTACGTAACGAAACAAAGATGATGTAAAAGTAAAGACACAAACAATGTGACAAGATCAAAAACAACATAAAAGATATATAACAAGATAAAAAAAACAATGTAAGGTACATTCCAAGATGAAAAAGACTTAAGACGATAAATTGACAAAGTAAAAAAAGGACAAAACAAGGTAAAAAAGACAGTAACAACAGTCATAACAAGACTAAAACAATGGAAGATGTTACAAGATAAAAACTAAACATAAGACGAAAAGGATGTAAAAGATGTAACAAGGCAAATAAGATGTAAATAAAAGACGTAACATAAAAGACATAATAAGACAAAAATCGACACAACTAGACGATAACATAAAAAACAAAAAACACGAAAGAAGACAAAAAAAGACATTAAGGGAAGAAACAGACAGAGTACGAGACTCGACCACGGAGAAAAGATGAGGTTCAGCTTCAGCTGTGCACTGAAACAGCTGGTACGAATGTTACTTCTATACTTTGAGTACATTTCAGAACCTGTACTTTTTCACTTTTGAGTAAAGAAGTTGAATTAGTACTTCTACTCTGTACTTCAATAAAGAACGTGTGTACTTTTGTCACCTCTCCTCATAAGTATGTCAAAACAAATGTGTGTGTCTGTGGCTGCAGGACATCCACAGGAAGCGTCAGGAGAAGGATCTGTCTGAGCTGCAGTCTCTGATCGAGGCCCACTTCATTCAGAGGAAGAAGGATGAGGAGGAGCTCATCGCTCTCGTTAACAGGATCGTAAGTCCCTCCAGGAAAAAGCCAGATCACTGGAGTGTTGCATCACCCCAACAAACAATTACACTGTGTGCGTGTGTGTGCTTGGATGTGCAGGAGAAGCGTCGTGCTGAGAGGGCCGAACAGCAGAGGGTCCGTGCCGAGCTGGAGAAGGAGAGGCAGGCTCGTGTTGCTGTGAGTTCCCTCTAATTGTCTTGTCATCTTTTTCAGGACGTGACCCCACAGATAATAAATAAATAGTCTCCCATTTTAAAAAACAAAAAACAAAAACCTCTGAAATACAATTAGGATTTCGGGCGTGTGTGTATCCTGGCGGGGAGTCTCCTCTGGCTGGGGGAAGTGACAAATAAACTCCTACACAAGAGAAAGTGAATACTCCTTGATCTTTTGCTTTGATATACTATAAAGCACCACAGGCCAGCCTTTTAAATATGAGTGTACTTAGTGATGTCATATTACAAAATAGCCTTGTGCAGCTTTAATTTCAGCCCAGACGACACAGATTTGGATCAGCTTGAAGTCCTTGGCTTTTGGGGGATTTCTACGGGAGAGCATTAGAGCCAGGCATAAGGAAAAAAATGAGAGGGGGAAGATTTTTTAAAGTTTGTATTTTGAGAATAAAGTCAAAATGTTGAGAGATGTTGAGCATAAAGTTGAAACACCATTTAATCTTTAATCCTAAAATGCAAAAAGCCCCTTTCCCTCTGATTTATTTGTGCACCAATACTGAATGTTTGTCTTTGTTCTGGATATTTTAACTTTATGTTCAAAATGGGGGAAAAAAATCTTCCTCCTCATTTTTTTTACCCTTATGCCTAGCCCTAATAGTCCTTGAATTTCTCTGTTGTCTGTTGCAAATTATTCAGTATGTATGTTTATGAAAGTTTATAGTATAGTAGCTCATTGTCTTTTTTTCTGGCTTGCAGCTTTAATGTTGCTGTTTCAGTTAACTCTAACAGTTTCATTGTTTTTGGATGCAGTAGGCATCTGTTTTCCACGAAAAAACTCTAAAAATCCTTTGTACACTCTTAGAAATTGTGGATGCAGCTTATGTGTGATAAGTCAAGCCAATGCTGAAGTGCCTTAAACCTGCATTCTTTGTAATCGCCAGCTGGGGGCGACTCCACTGGTTGCAAAAACAAGTTTGATTGTATGTAAGTTTATGAGAATATGGCCCCACTACTCACTTGATTTATGACCTCAGTAAACAGTTTCCCAATCAATTTACGGTCTTAATTGGTAGTTTCAGATCTTCTTCAATACAATATGATGTTTATTTTGTAAATTATGGTCCCATTTAGAGTAAAATAAACGATAAATCAGTGTATGCTTTAGTGCGTTGCAACCTTGTGATTGGCAAGTTGCTGTCCTCAGGTTCTCAGTCAGATCCAATCAGGATAGAAGTGTAGTTTCCTCGTATTAACTAGTTGTAATAAGGCAACAGATTTTATTTTTATATCCGCATCGGTTCAGCAGCAGGAAAGACGAGGTGGTGTGTTTCTTTGTCCTGTGACTGTCTCGTATGATCTGTGCTGCAGGAAGAAAAGGAGAGAAAGGAGCAAGAGGAGGCACGAAAGAAGCTGGATGAGGACGCCAAGAAGAAGAAGGCTCTGACGAACAGGACTCAGCAATATGGCGGTGTCCAACAGAGGGTCAGTCATCACACACACATACACATGAAGACTGTGAAGACTAATCGGCCATCATACTAACATGAAGGATTGACACTGGAAGTACCCACAATAACACTTAATAAAATCCTGAATGTCCTCCTATATGTTGTGGTTTTAAGCATTTTAGCATTCTGAAGTGATTTTTCCACATTAATTCTGAGAAACATACAAGCATCACTGAGATGAGTGACTGAAGGACTTGCAGACTTTGTGGTCTCTTTGATATTTTCTTTCATTTATTCTTTCTTTCTCACATTCTGTCAACACATCATCTTGGATTGATTCTCCTATCCAGCAAGACGGAAAGAAGGGAGCGAAGAAGCAGACGGAGAGAGAGAAGAAAAAGAAGATCCTGGCAGATAGGAGGAAGCCTCTCAACATCGACCACCTCAGTGAGGACAAAGTCAAGTAAGGATACTGTGTTTTTACTTGCAGTGATTGCTCACAGTTGTGTAAACAGGCTAATATCCGCATTTACGGTCCGATGCAGGTGATTTGTTTGTGAATAAACTCCCATCTACTTTCCATCATGGAGTTTCACAGTTTTGACATGGCCTTTTAGTTTTCTGTTTCTGAAATACTCCTGGTTTTCGCTCAAAAGGGAGAAGGCCAATGAGCTGTGGCAGTGGCTGCTGACACTGGAGGCTGAGAAGTTTGACCTGGCTGAGAAACTGAAGAGACAGAAATATGATGTAAGTACTTTGCCTGGAGGTGTTCATGTGCCAATTGCTCCATGAAATGATACAAAATAAAACGCCTTACTTTTCTCCAAACTTTAATTCACACCTGAAGCTACTTTTATAATAAAAAACAAAAAAACAGTGTAAAAGTTAAATCAGTCTGGATAGGAGAGTTGAGAACTTTTAAAGGAATACCCGATTATAAACCTACTTAATAACATTTATTCTGAGAGTTAGATGAGGAGATTGATACCACTCATGTTTGTATGGTAAATATTATCATATTTATATATACTGTATAAGCTAAAGCTAGCCATCAGTTAGCTTAGCGCAGGAAGAACTGGACATTGTCCAACAAAATATATAACTGTGAGCTTTAGATCCGCTAGTAGGTTGATTTAGTCACCTTTGAACAAAGCTAGGCTAGCTGTTTCCCTCTGTTTCCAGTCTTTATGCTAAGCTAAGCTAACCAGCTGCTGGCTCTAACTGTAATCACCATACAAACATGAGTGGTATCAGTCTTCTTTTCTAACTCGTGGCAAGAACATCAATATATTTCCCAAAATGTCTTACTGCTTCTTTAGTATGGAAGCCCATTCCCAGCAGTGTGATTTAAAAAAAAAAAAAGATCCTGTAAGTCATTATAACGAGAAACTTACTCAAAATAATGACTTTAGTATTTCAAAATAATTAGAGTATAGCAAAAAAAAACAAAAAGTAATTTTGATAAAGTTTCTCAATATTTTGCAATACAAAGACATTATTTTGAGATAAGCCATTACTTTGTGATACTATGTCATTATTTTCACTTTATCATTTTTTAGACCATAAGTCATTATTTTGGAATAATACAATACTAAGTCATCATTTCACAATACTAGCTCTTTTTTTTGTGATACTTACTCATCGTTTTACAAAACTAAGGCATAATTAGTGCTAAGTAAGTCATTATATTGACATACTAAGTCTTTATTTTGAGAAAGTTTCACATTATAATGACTTTCCAAACAGTCTTCGCTTACAAAAAAGATGACATTTAGTTGTAATTATGTTTGCATGAGTTATTTTTTTTTTAAAGAAAAAACGATGATGGGCCAGAAATGCATCACATTTAGCCACAATATTCACTACTTGACCCAATTCATGTTCTAAATTAATTTAGATCACGGGGTAAAATGATAATGAGGAGCAAATTATGGTATACAGCCTACAGCCCTGAAAAAGCCACAGAATACGAAAGCTGAGACGGTTTGTGCTGTGCTTTTAAGTACAAGGCTGTCCCGAGGGCGCCTATCTAAAATGAATGTGGCTTGACTTCCAGATCAATGTACTCCAGACCCGAATCAATGAGCAGCAGAAGTTGTGAGTAACTGTTAATGAGGAGTGTGGGCCTCTTGGTTGTTGTGTAGTTTTGCCGTCCGTGTGTTGAAGGGTCACAAACCAAGTCTCGGACAGTGGAGCAGGAAGAAAACTGGGCGACAGTCACAAACAAGGTGAAACTGGTAGTGTGTGTTGATGAAGGAGCCTGTAGACGCTGGTTGTGTTTAATCCTGTAAGAGAAATCCCAGAAGGCAGGTATTCTGCTGCTACAGCTGGATTTACCACTATGTAGCATTTAAAGAAACCAGAAACTTCAGGCTCTAAAGGAAAAATTACATACTGCAGGAGATCATTTACTTTCTTGGCAAGAGTTTGATGAGAAGATGGGTATCAATCTTTTTTCAGACAGTAGTATGAATCTTCTCATTTAACTAAGTGAGAAAGCATGTTTCCTAAAATGTTGAACAGTTTGACCCTTCCTAAGTCCCACCCCTTTTTGCTCTGTGCTCCAATAACAGTTGAGCTTGGTACTTGGTGAAACCTCAGTCACAGACAGATCCGGTACACAGCATATGTAAGTACAGGAAACAGGAAAGGAGAAAGTTGAGGTTCCAAAAGGGGCGGGACTTAGGAAGGGCCAATGCGTCCATAAACAAAAGTCAAAAATCCACATAATATTAATGAAAAATAATCAGCAAAATACTTGTACTATATTCGAAATTGGATCCAAAAAAGATATCTCTAGGAGATCATTTCAGCAGTCATATTTTCTTTCCATCTTTTGATAATAATTTGATCTGAAGTCACATTTTGCTGTCAGAGCAGCATCTCGTCCCTCATCTCCAGCTGTGAGGGACACAAGCACAACTGAAACATGATGAGAAACATTTCAGTTCTTTCAGTCAGGACGGCCCGAGGTGAGTCCCCATCTACAGGTGAATCTCTTTAGAGGTGAACGTTACCTTTTCCTGTCAAGCTCTTCTTTAGGACCGCATGGTCCGCTCTGTGGCTCTCAGCTGGTGTCCGTCTGTGTCTGTCTGTTGTTTCAGTGCTTAGCCGTTCCTCCATGTTTGTCCCCCACAGATCACTGTGCTCCTGGCTCGTGTTCAGGACCACCAGAGGTAAGTAGTAGCCACCTTTGAGGTGCGGCTCACTCTTGGCGCTGAGAGGTTCTTGCGTTGTTCTTAAAAAGCTATTGATGTAGCGTAGAGGTGGTTTTGGTCTTCTTTTAAAGAGCCTCGGGAAATGTGTCAGATCATACAGTATATTTCTGACAATTGAAAATGCAAATTGTTTTCTTTAAAACAAAATTTGGTATTTTATACAAAGCTTTCACTTTCCTAGTCTATACACTATCTTTTTGCCCAAGGCCTTTTAAACTCACATCATCCTACTTGATATAAAGTAGGAACATGTGACGGAATCTTTACTGAGTGAGTTGTGAACATAGAAATAGTTCTAACGTTGCACAGTGCAGATCTCACCTTCCTATGACCGTAAACAAGTAAAACACAGATTTTTACTTGTTTCAGACAGCCATGGAAAACAGATCAACTAAGTAGTAGAAAGGCTGTCATTTTAAAAGGTAACTTTGGTATTTTTCAACCTGTATGCTATTTTTCTATGTTGTTTTTATGTTTCTATGTTGAAGTGACTAATGGGGGACAGCAGTTTTTGAAGATTTTGAGCAAAAGTGCTGCAGCCGTCAGTGGCAAAACAGGCCACAATGTAATCTTTATGGGCAATTGGACACCATCAAAGTATGTTCACTGGAAGTGCTTGTTTCTCTCCAGTTGTTATTCTAAGTGTTGACAGCTTTATGCAAAGTATCACTGCAGAAACTGACCTTTTTCAAAGAAGTTTTTGTTTAACCAGAAACAAGCATTATCTTGTCAAAGCCCCCAGACTCAATTTACAGAAACAGACACTTTTTTACAGTGAAAAAGGAAAAGACTGTCTCTGCAGCCATGCTTAATATAAAAATCTGAGTCTGTCCGTGACAAAAACAAACACTTTTAGAGAATGTACTTTGACAGGTACAGTTGCCCCTAAGGATTACACTGCAGCCCGTTTCACAGCACTGCTGCTGCAGCAGTGTTCCCAACACTGGACCAATTTAAAAAAATGTTGCCCCAATTAGTCACTTAAGGGTGAAAAATACCAGTTACCATTTAACGCATGCATGAGGTATTTGATTACTTTTTTACCATATTGTACTGGTGCCTTACTGTGCTTATAATATTCTCTTTTCTCTCTTAACTGATGTAGAAACTATTTTCCATCCATCCATTACTCATCATCCCTCTTTACATCTTCATCCAGGCAGTCTGAAATCATTGTGTTCCTGATCCACAGCTATATTTGAGCTTTGAAGTTGGTAAAATCAAGAGGCAGTGTGGTGGTTTGAGCGAGCGTCCCAAAGCCTCACATATTAACTACCTTTAAACTGCTTTGTGTAACGCTAGTTAAAATTTTTTGATATATAAACCAATCTGAACCAAATCTCTGGGAAAGTATCTTAAGAAGTTAAGTATGTCAACGTTTTAAGGCAGAAAGTGGGACGTCTGTGTTGAATCAGCTGGTAAGTGTCTATTTTTTGAGTCAAATATCTGGTAGAGTAAACTGCTGGTGTGTCAGATCTTATGGGCGAAGGTGCAAAAAGAGAACAAAGGCAGCGTATCAAAGGTAAGGCTGCTGCTCAGAGGACACAATCATCATTTGCCATCTGTGTGAAATCCTCTGTTTTTCCTTTCTCTAATAGCATGCTGCTTTGTTGTTTGCCCTCTTCAGTCCTTTTCATCACCCCACTCCAGTTCACTGTCTTCTTCACCTTATTTCTTTTTTCTAATGAGTCCTGCAGCACACAGGGAGCTGCCCATACTCAGTTTAGAGTGAAACGTTTGACGACTTTAGCATCTTTTGTTAAATTAATGAAGGATTTTGTAGAAAAATGTGCCTGAAAACAAGATATCACCAACAGGGTTTTGCTTCTGAAAAGAAGTAATACTTTACGTTGAGGAATATGAGCATGTTTTTCTACAACCTTTGTTTTTTTAATTCAAACAAATACACCAAAGTCTTAAATATACAAGGAAAAAGAAAGATACAAGACTTTGTACCTTTGTAATATTACGTTTAATATTATGGTTTAAAATTGTATGGACACCCAAAGCATCCAAAATAGATGCAAATAAATATCTAATATAACCATGATATTGTGAAATATAAAAAAAATCAGCTCATAATTATGAAATGTTATTTCACTCATCAAAATTTTGGTGCAGTACATTCTAATTTAATTCTGGCACTGTTTAAATCTGTTTCACACAGTTTGTTGCCAGAGACTTTTATTTTATAATATCCCCAAGACAAACTGAGCAGAGCCAGTTCTGTGTTGTTTTTTGGTCACCTAAAACAAAACAAAAAAAGATGGCTGAATGAAATAGCATTCAAATTAAATTCAGTTTTGAAAATGTGTTGGATTATTCAAGAATTTCACGACGGACTTGCACCCTCTGTAGACAAACGGCTCATTCTAAGGAAACAAAAACACAACAAGTCTTACTTCAGGCAATTATACACGAATGAAAACATGTTTCCAAATATCACATTTCATATTCTGCCAATAAATCCTTGTACATTTTACATACTGGATCTTTCAGAATGGAGGAAATAGCATTTCATATTATTGAGCTGAGCTTTAAAAATGTCTTAGAAATGTATTTATTCATGTGATTATTTAACGTATTTATTTAATTTAGTTGGAACGCTTTGGGCCTTCAAACTATAATCACCCCTAGTGTCAAACGATACCCAGATCAGCTGTGTATACACACAATGATTGTCACACCTGAGCAACCAAATGAAAAAGCTTTATAAATATTAAGTTATGCATGTACACAGTGAGCTGTTAAGTGTTCTTTGTTTGTTTTTCTACAGCGCCAAAGGAAGAGGCAAGGCCAAGGGCAGGCTGAGATAGATGCCAACGTCAGCAGGAGCTCTTCAAGAAAGTGCCTGAAAATGAGCAGCAGGATCGACTTTGATGACATTAATGTACGTGTAAACAATAGAACAGCCCCTCAACAGCTGGTTTCAGACATAAACAATAAAGAGACTTGTGATTTTGAGCCATGTTTGTGTGGTTTATGTTTGAAACTTTGCTGTCATTTGCCACCAATCGCCACTGTCTCTTTGTCAGTTTAACAGCTTAATGAGTCCAAATAACTCAACAGGCAATAAAATAACTCTATTTATTCTTATGGGAACCATACACACACAGAACCACAGTGCACCATAAATTTCACATGTAGGCAGCGATATGTAAACATAATTAAATGACTTACTGCAGCGAGCTGCAATAGTGCTCATTACATTATCCACACACTTTAAATAACACATTAATAAATAAAGGTTCTGATGGCAGCACAGTGTCAGGATGATGGACTTTCTATACAATACAGTGTGGTGACAGCAGTGCAAAAAATAAAGTGTTGATGGAGTATGTACACAGGTTGGAGGACTAACGTTTGCTGTGTATTTTTAATTCAGCGAACCAATCCCTGCTCTGACTTGTGAGGTTCCATGGTTTCTGACACATGACAGCTACTCATAAGTGAAAAGGTTGCAGATGAGGAGATGAAGAATATTTTTTTCTTTTCTTTACAACCTAGAGACAGAACATTTGCAGAATTCTTTGTGGAGCTGCCAACACGGCATCAAAACTTTCATTTCCACTTCACATAAAGGTCCATTTCCATTCTGGTTAACCACCGTCTGTCAAAAATGAAAAGTACTTTGCCTTTGGCTGCACTCTGGATTCTTCCAGGAGCCGTGGGGGGGCAAGGGGGACTACAGTGTCTAAAATCTTACCTTGAATATTAGCTAGCAGAGTCAGTGCATTTTCGTATGATCAACAACACCAAGCAATTTAAATAAATTCAATTAACTTACATTTCTTTCAGGTAGCTTGTGAGCTAATATGATACCTACTGTACATTGAGCAGGGATCAGAACAGTGCATTTTCATGTTCATGTTCAGACATGATGAGTGCATGGAGCGTTGGTCGGTCCCTCAGGCATGATGAGGAGATATCAGATGAGATTCTTCACCACAGATGTGTTTCCCTGATCTCAGCGATCACCTGGCTGGCTTTCTGCAACGCCTGTGGATGAGATTTCAATAAATAAACCAATGAAATGGCCGGTAAAAGGAGCCTCGATTCATCAGGGAAAACTAGACAACACAAGGTGGGCGTCTGTTACCTGCAGCATGTCGGCGGCCTCCTTGCGCCGCTGGGCCATGTCCTCCGATTCGGTCAGCAGATCGTTGAGGAGGCCAGATTTATACAGCTGGCCAACAAGCTCGCTCTGGAGGCTGTCCTTCACATGGTTGACCAGGAAGTGCATCACTGCCTTCGGCACGCTGCCGCGGAGGGAGAGGAAACAGACAGAACAGATGGTTGAGAACAAGGACGCAAGATGGCCCGATGATTGTGTCGTCCCCCAGATGGAGGGGCTCGAGTTTGACCCACCAGGTGGCCGAGCTGTTGAAGTCCGAGCTCCGAGTTAAATACGATGTTTAATTTTGATTTCATTTTACGTTACCTTTATTTACCCAGGCAAGTCATCAAGAACAAATTCTTATTTACAACAGGAGCCTCGCTAAGGCAAGAGCCTCTCGAGAAAATGTACTCATCTCTATTAGGGTTGATGCGGTATGGGATTTACATAGTAAGATAACTGTCTCAGAAAATATGACAGTTTCACAGTATACAGTTTTACACAATTATTATTATCTTTTTCAGTTACGATTACCCTCAATTGAATGAAAACAGGTTTTTTGATTGAACAAATTTCCTAGTTTCACAAAATATTGTGTCCTGACATGAAACTTCATATGAACTTGAAAGATAAATATTTATTAACACTATATAGTATAATTCAATAGCCTAGATAAGCAAACGCACAATATGATAACTCCCTATTGAGCTCTAAGGCGCTCTACACTCAGTACAACAATATGGCAAAAGAACTAACTTAATTAGGTTGGAAAATAGGGTCAAATGAAGTCAAATCACATAAAAACACGTGAAATACAATTGATTATATCACAGCGGGTAGTACTAAGAGATTCTTGCCATGGTTGTTTGAAGCTGGTTGCTAATTGAATGGTATTTGTTACGGTGGGGTTCGGTTTACAGCCCTACAGTGAAAACGTTTTCAAGAGGAAAAGGAGACATTTTACAGGTTAAGTGTGGAGATATCTTTTATTTATCTTATTGTATATAAATCCCATTAAAAGATCAAAAACAAAAATGTGTTAATCTGTCTCGCAATACTTTCCCATTTCCCCATCTTGTCCATGGCTCTTAGCCCCGAGCCCCAGTTAGGCGCTGTAGTTTTTAGCAAAGGTAAACATACTCAAACAGAAGTAAGTAGTGCATTTGCTGGGGGCTATTTTCAGCTGCAGATTAACAACATTTGGTGCACTATTGCGTATTTATGGCAGCTGGACGGTGTATATGATATATAGTCAAAATAAATTACAGTGTGTGTGGTAAATGTACAAGCTTTATTATAGTTTGCAGAGGTCCACAGATGTACAATGAGATTTATTTAACACTAGAAAAATGCCTGTTTTTTTGTTTTTTTTTAAAAAAGAGCTTGAGGCAGCACTTACTACTAAAGTATGTTAAAGCTTGAATACTCTCAACTGCTGGGGACTTCTAAACAAGTTTCCCTCAAATCTACTTATGTTATATTGTTATTTCCATATGTCTTTATTTATTGTATCTTACTTATTTAAGCAATGTTTAGCCTGATGGAAAATAATGTCTTGGGACCATTTCGTAGGTTTTAGGGTTAGTTTAGTGTTTTGTTTTAGGATTTTTGGTTAGTCTTGAGTTTGTAAATGTTACTGATAATACATGTACTTTTACAAATCTAGACAATGTGTTAGTAAATGTGTATTTTAAATGCTATCTGCTTAGTGTCTGGACTACACTAAGCTACTCAGATAGCTTATCAGGGTGTCCCATTTCACATATCTCGTATCTTTTATGGGATTTGTTGACAATACAAAATACATTTTATAATATTCAGACCTACCTGTCCTGGATATTCTTGCGAACGATGAGGAAATAAGATTTGATGAGGCGCTCGATGACCTCACAGTCCCGTTGCTCACGTGATGACAGCTTCCTGGCAACCGGCACAGGCTTGAGGGAAAGAGGAGATGATATAATCAATCGTTCACTGAAAAATACTGTAGTGTTCATAATGGGGCTGATAGGTTAGTCAGTTTAGTTACCACATCCAGAAGGTTGACTGCCCCTTTAAGGGGGCTCCCAGGTCCGGAGCCGGGGGCTTCCTCCCCTTTCTTCAGCATCCCTCTCCAGTTCCCTGTGCCGTCCTGCTCACCCTGGGGCCCGGCTGCTGGGGCCTGAGGAACCAGGATCACAAGAAAAATGAAGAACTGTCATCGCACCACCCAGACCCCACCGTATTATTAGCACAGCAACCTTCACTTGTCATTAGGGTTCACAGGGAGAGGATGGTTAGGATGTGTAGCATAATAACCTTGACTGGTTCATATGCAACAGTGCAAACACATTTCAAACAGGCATGTACACAAAAAGAGATTATAGAAACTTCAAGCTAAACAGTCAAAACTGAGTATTCAGCCACTGACAGGATTAAATGTCTTTGCTTTAGGGATGGACAGACACCTCCACTGCTCTTAGAGAAAGGAAGTGAACTATTAAAGCAGCAGTTTAAGAAAAAACATGAGAGGCAACACAGTTAAACAAAAAATAAGATTGCTCTCGCTGTCTTCCGCCAGCACAAAGTGGTGCACAGTGCAGCTGTGCTTGCCATTTCCTAACCAATGCAGCCGTCATTTTCTTGCCCATGTTGCACCCATGGGTGTGTTGGTCTTAAAATGAGGTGTGGTGAGGCACATTACTGTTCTGAGGCAGCAGGAAGCAATTGCGCCACTGACAAACAAAGATCGATCAACGCTATGCGCATTTACACACAAGGTACAGCAGCTATAACTTTAGTGATTGTTTAAATCCGACAGGATCAAATTCTTCTACACTTCCAGAAGGTCTCACATACAGTCATAGTTCATATAGTTAAATTGCTTGGTGTAAAACAGAGTATACATCCTGACGTCTATCAGTGCTGTATGTAATTTCCTGTTTCCTGTGAGCTTATAACTCCAGTTTTTTAATTTGCTGCTTAAACATTAACAGTATTTAAAGCAGTGACATTACTGCAGGCGCCGAAATGATGAAAATGACTGAAAGCAGCTTCTCTTATCAATAAATCATCTTTTAATTTATGTTGAGTGTGTTGTATTGATGATTTACTTTAGTGATTAGAGGCTGCTTTCACTCATTAATGCAGTAAAGTTTCCATGTGTGCAGTAAAGTCATAGCAAGTCATGCTGCTGTGCCTTGAGTGTTAATGCACACAGAGTCTCTCTAAATGTAGAGCCTCTTCACCATATTTCATCCACCTGCAACCCGTCAGTTATTAATCATAATGTATGACAGTGCAGATTAAACGTGCCTCCATCAAGTGGCTCAGTCTTTCAGCTTCCCCGTTTGTTTCTCCAACTTGCCAAAACCGTCATTTAAATAGCTACGCAACACAGGCAGGCACACCTGGCTCTTACAGCGAATCGGAAATGACAATCTGATTGGTTTACTTCATGTTATGCCCAAAACACACCTATGATTAATTAAGAGACTTAATTAGGAGTCTACAGCCATACTAATGGCTCTGCGAAACTGTACTTCACAGTGGTGCTTGAGCTAAATGCTAACATGCTGATGTAAAGCAAACATCTTGTTTACCCTATTGGCTATGTTACCATACTAAATTAGCTAATTAGC